>MKEJ01023797.1:0-11472 GCA_001753735.1 Embelia ribes | reverse complement strand
TAAAGCTGAAATCACACCAATTCCGTCTCTTTCCTGAATCAGAAAATTTTTCCAGCGCCCAGATGTTTAGTTTACATCGTTATACCACTGTTCAATACTGTATAAAGATGCAACAGTGTTGCTACAATACTGGCGAAAAATTTTGGGGCCTTATAATATCTAACAGTTTCAAAGGCTTGTTGGAAGGCTGATTTATTTGTCGCATACATGCCCTGATATAGTATTTGCAGTAAGTAGAGTGAGTCAATTCATGCACTCACCAGGACAAGAACATTTTGAGGCAGTGTATAGAATCCTAAGGTATTTGAAAGGAACTCCTGGGAAAGGGCTACTTTTAAAAAAACAGGGACATCTTCGGTTCGAAATCTACACTGATGCGGATAGGGGATTTGATTACGATAGTAGGCGAGATTTAGGGGATTGGATTATTGTAAATTTTGCAGTATATTTATTAAGATTTAGTCAATACACACTAAAATAGGGAAATAATTAGGTTCCCTTTCTTATGCTTTGAATTCACCGATTTGTAGGTGCGATGTACATGATCATAAATGAGAAAAATAGAGAATTATTTTTATTCTCAAACTTTATTATTTATTTAGAAATAGTGTTATTTTGTCAACTTTCACTTATTTTTGTTACTTTTAAATATGAACTTGTTGGACCGTGCAATCACATTATATCTTCTCATTATACCTGTGTTTTCTTTTCCCTAATGTTTTCTCTGGCTATGGGACCCCATAATATTTTGTATCAAATGCATAACATAATAAAGGATACCTATCCGTTGATTGGCATAGGATATCTATCTTACAAAAATCCTATGTACTTGACAAATTTTAGAATCCTGAAATGTCTTTCATACTCTTGCTGCAGTTGACTCTTATCTTTTTCTAGCTAGTTCTGTTTCTCTTTGCTGTACTTTCACATTTTTATTTGATTTATATGGTCCATCAACCATATATGCATGATTCTGAGGCCTTATGGTGATCATGTGCCTTAATTAATAACTATTGACATTTATGTTCAGATAATCTGGTGGAGAATCTCCTTGGTGATTTTGAGTATGAAGTCCAAGTACCGTATCTTTTATATCGTAATGCATCCCAAGAAGTAAATGGTATATGGTTTTACAATCCGCGGGAATGTGAGGAGGTTGCCAATCTCTTTAGCAGGTATTACAATTTCCTTGTAATTGTGACTTACATGGATTATCATTGTGTTTTCATGTTCTTTATCTTTAAATAAGAAGGTTGTGGAGACACATTCTCAATACCTCATCAAGGACACTCCATCCATCAATACGCTGTAAGTATATTCCAGAAGAAGGTGTTAGTCCTTGCATTATGACTGCTCACTATGTCGTATTTTAGTGGCTAAACAGAGGATTCATATTTGTTTCACCCTCGGCATAACCAACTTGAGTTGATCTCAAGAGTGGCTATGCATTCTAAGGTTTGAAGGGAACCAAGATTTTTAAAGCTGTACTTGGATAGGTATTCTGAAAGCTCTTGTTGGGGTTTTTTATTTTTAAAAGGTAAATTCAGGTGGTGTTATTCCTTGCATTATGACTGCTCACTGTGGTATTTTAGTGGCTAAACAGAGGATTCATATTTGTTTCACCCTCCTTGGCATAACCTACTTGAGATGATCTCAAGAGTGCATAAGCATTCTAAGGTTTGAAGAGAATTAAGATATTTAAAGTTTTATTTGGATAGGTATTCTGAAGGCTCTTGTTGGGGTGTTTTATTTTTAAAAGGTAATTTCAGTTGGTGTTGTACCGAAATGAGATCATATGTACTGATATTCTGTGACAAACCCTTGCAGTGGTTGGCTTTTGGGTCGTTGTAATAGTTTAGGCTAGTTTGTGTGTGAAGGAGGGGAATGCATCTCGTAAAATACTAAAGAACAGTACACACCATTTTGTCGTACTTTTCTTTCCCTTTTGGTGAACAAAATTAGATATGGAAGACAAGTTTGGTGCTCCTATTTATCCAGATTACAGTGAGAATGATTATAAACACAACTGCCTGCTCTTTCTTAGCCGAAGGATGGTACATAATAGAACATGAAACCGGGCTATCCTACACCTAGACGATGTACAGTATAACCTAAATTAAGATACTGCACACAGTAAGGAGGCCACCCATGTTAATTTTATTAAAAAACATGTGTAGACATTGTAGTTTTTGGTGCTTTAATCTTATAGTCTGTTCTTACTTGTTAATATGCTAAGGTACTTATAGCCAATCTATTTTGGATCATGAACTAGAGTAGAAGTTTTATTATCATGAATTCCAATAAACTAGTGTTTATTTTTGGCAGGATACTAAACGCTTATGCCAAGGTGCCAACAAAGTTGAAGCCGCCTTCTGGAAAGAGGTAACTAAGGGTTTATACTGGCATCTGATTATTATAACTTGTCCTCGGTGATGTACAGCTGTTAAAATTAGACACTTTGATGCCCAAAGCTAATCCATATCAGTTAGCTAATTGACCGCATTGTAACAGTGTGCATGATCATTTTCTGCATCATATTTGAATATTTTTGTCCGTCCCCAAATTTGATCGTAAGGCTTGCGTCAAAATGTAGAAGCTTCATGCGTTGTAAAGTAGAGCACACTGAATTTTTTATTTTTGTGTTGTTCTGAAGAAGTAGCTGTTGTCTTTCCATCAGAAGGTCAAGTGAATTTACTCTTATTCTTTCATCTTTGTTCTTCTTCTATCCAGTATTTTAAATGTACTAGTTAGTCTTTCCTTTGGGTTTTGTTTTTGGTTTCTTTTTCTTTTTTCTTTTTTGTTTGTTTATTTTTATTTTTTGTTATATATATTTTTGGTGTGTGTGTAATAAACCAAGAGATGATGCCAAGGGAGCAGACCACGTATGAGAGAGGACACTTTATCGTGGACATTTAGAACCTTGAAGGACTCCGTCTTAGAAGACAAACTAAAAGAATATTCCCTCTAATGATTCGATCCTATGATCCGATCCCGAAGATCACTCATTGATCCTATGTAGGATGTTGATCTAGATTACCTTGGTCTGTCTAGCATGGCATATGTACATCCTGACAAATAAAGGGTTAAGTAGCGAGTTAGACTCTCTTTGCTATATTCTCGCATATTGAGCTTGATAGTTTAAATTTCATTGATAGAACTCTTTTGTCATTGATACGATATTTTGGTGAATATTTCTGTGAACATTATTTTATTTGGTCTCACAGCAGCAGTGAATTTGAAGAACTTGAGGCAGTCCCGACTATGGCGGTAATGGATGGTCCATTAGAGTCGTCTTTAGCAACTACCTCCAATGTCACAGATGTTCCCGAAGACTTTGTAAACTTCTTTGGTGTAAGTGATGTTACTTGCATTCTTTTTCCATCTATGCATTAGGCATGCCGCAATACTGCTCATACAATATGCATCATTGCATTCACTACTTCAGATGTTCCATATACTATCGATGCCTCAATGTTTCTTATTGCATGCGCTTCATTGAGCTTTACTTTATTCTTCTGAATCTTGTGCATGTGAATTGTGTTATAGTTAATTACTTATTTTCCTTATCTGATGCCTTCTCAAACAAGATCTAGAAATATCAGTGGAGAGCAAAGTCAAAACAATACTCTGAATAAATTGAAGCGTTGCATTATAAAACTCCAGTAGTTTTAGAAGTTATATAAAGATGACCAGTTGCACGTAATAAACCTAATCAATCCTTGATTACTATAACGCCACATAAGCTTTGTGAGTAATGAATACACAATTACTTGTATATAAGAACTTCTCATACTTGATCTCGCTGAAGAAAGAGAACAGTAATAATCCAAACAAACCTAAAGCATAATGGTTTATAAATAGCCCTGATAAACCTGATATAAGTTCAAGAGAAACAAAATCCATTCATGATTACTTCAATTTATACGCTTTGTATAAATGATTTCACATATCTTCAAGATACCATGGTGCTTGTTTCATCTGACTCATGTCACACTCATGTCCCATGATTGCATTCTTGCTACTTATTACTTGTTCATTGGCATTTCATGTGCATGATTGTGGAAAGTGGGGAGAATGGAAGAGGAAATGTGCATGTGAGAGAGAAAGAAAATGGAATTTGATTGCGATTTTTGGTAATATTGCCTTCTTGATGGTGGCATCGCCCAAAAACATATGGGTATGAGTATAATCAAGGGGTGGTATCTGTATTACTTGAACTTAGAGGTGATCTTTGTTGTTTACCCAACAACAAAACGAAAAAGGAAGAAAAGAGAGACAAAATGTTTGATGTGCGGGAACACTCATAGCTCATGTTCTTTCATCTTCTTCTTGCTGCACTTTTGAGTACTCTCTGTGCATTATCCCAAGTTATGTCTGTGGCACAGTATTTTTTTTATCAACAAATTAAGATTAATCAGGTTTGTGGAACTGTTGTTTAAACTGTGTTGAGTTGATACACTAGTTTCACGACTGGATCACCCATATGAATGCAATTGACCTTGGCTCTCAACAAAGATGTTTGTCGCTGCTATATATCCCGTTGATCTTATCTTTCTGTTTGCATTTGCAGGCTGGTATGGCTCTTGGGAGTGCTACGAGTGGTATATTGATCCCTTCTCATCCACCTAGTGTTCTTCCAGGTGTACAAACAGCCCCTTTGTCAGCTTCCAAAGTTTTCAAGCCCCTCCTAGATAACACTGAAAATAGCCACCTAAGCAGAACAGCAAACCTTGTAAAGCCGTCTTCATTTTTTAGTCCCCCGTCCTCTTCGCCATTGATGGTGCCACCTGTATCGTCATTGTCATCTACGCCAACTGCTCCACCGCTTGATCCTTCTAGCAATCTCCAACGACCATATGGTACCCCCCTGCTCCAATCATTTCCTCCACCCACTCCTTCACCATCTCTTACTCCAATTTCCGGCCCAACTATAAACTATGGACCTGCTATAACCAGAGACAAGGTTCGCGAGGCCCTTTTGATGCTTGTTCAGGTTTGTCTTATCACTTTTGACAAGTTATTTTGATTTGTGTCATGTTGGTCCTAGTGCAGTTACCAGTGGCATCTATAGAGGATTGTGGTTTAATTTTGTTTACCAGAAGGCTGCATAAAGTGGATGATTATTACATGCTAGTGTTGAGATGCCTGTTTACTTCTTCACAGTCAGCACTTAAAAGCAATTTACTAATGATATTGTGCCATATGAAGTATGGAGATGTTGCCACAGCGGGAGTGGGTTTCAGAATCTCCACAGGAGTGGAGGTGTTCTACCTTCTTTTGGGTTTATTGCCCTTCAATTGCCTAGGATAACAAGTTTTCAACTTGGTTCAGTTCATGTCGTCGTAGAATTTCATGGCTTAGATTCCGCTCTTACATAATGCTAACGCTCATTTGTTTTTGTAGCTAAACCTATCTGACTTTGGATTGCTTCTGTTTCAGGACGATCATTTTGTTGACTTGGTTTATCGGGCACTGCTGAATGCACATAATTCCTGAGCAAATTGCAGAATCAATGTATTTGGCGTGGATTCTTAGAAATGAGAACACGAGATTGGGAGAAGGGGGTGGTGGAAGGGATTGAAGTGATTATGTTTTATTATTTCCGTTTCTTTTTGTTAAATTTTTTCCCAGTTTGAAAAAGATTTACCAAGACTTTATTGCTTGTACAGCTTCGAAATCATTGTAGTTTTGATTTCTTTTCATATGTGATTTAATGTGGTTTTACTGTTGAATAGTGCTTGTCAGGGCTCTTGTACTTTTGCAGGTGTAAATTGTTGAACCTTGATCTTGATGTTGGTCTATTATACTGAGACACGCTTGTTAAAGACAATTATCCCATTTGCTACTGTCTCCGCATGGAAGTGCATATTTTGTCTAAATCCCGATTATGCCCATAAATCACTTACCTTTGGAGACAGTCATTCTGATGGAATTATTATTTCAGGTATGACTCCTCCAGCTTCTCATTTTCTTTTTTCACTTCTCCCCGTCGAATGGCACTTTCAATGATCACAAATCCTAAACACGGAGTGGAGAAGCTAAAGAGCCAGCATAGTTGCGGTTGCAAAGCGGCCCACTGCCCGTTGTAATTAAACCCATAACCAAGAAAGAAGCCCTTTATTGCTGCTACCAATCTCATCTAATAGAATATTTTGGGTTTGTTTGGTTGCAACGAAACTCATGGATTTTTTAACTTTTGTTTAAAAATTGAAATACATTTAGCTATTTTTTGTTTGAAAAATACAACTAAACAACCCCTTGAGTAACTTCGCATTTTCACATAAATAACTTTAAAGATGTACGCAATTAACTTCCTGAAAGGACTAAGCTCATTTTTCTTTCTTTACCTTCGCTTTGTGATGCATGGCATGAGTCCAGGATCCTTTACCCCTTTCATTGTATTCCTTGTATGTCTCTTTTTTGTTACAAAATTCTCAATAAATAAACTTATAATGTGTGAAATGGTTCTTACTAAATCTTCCAAGTAGGAAAATTTGCATTGCTAAGCATTGTATTCTTTAGTTCTAATTTCTATACTTAACATGTCACGCCTCCGGAATCCAAAGGCCCAGACATGTGGGATTTTAGAAAAAAATTATATTATTTAACGCAAGGCCGTAGCAAAAAACTATCCTTAATGCTGACGCTACTCATGCAAAATGAGTGATTAACACGATAGAGAATATACATTACAAACGTGAGTTTAACAAAAGTATGTGCTATATTATATGGGGTTTGTTTTAATGAAAATGGCTCAAATTTCCAAACAAGTAGTTCACTATAATATATACACTATTGCCACATAAAGTATTCAACTTAGACTCCAAGGAGAAGCCACCTTGTCCCACGCCTTGACCTTTACGAAGCCTGTTTACATGCTTATTACCTATTTTTCTTTATTTGCCAATTGATATACAAAAAGCAAACGGGATTAGCTAACGAATATTATTTCATATGTTAATTAAAATCTAACAACAAATCAATTACATATAATGCCATAGAATCCACACATCTTATAACAATTGACATTTGTTCTTCATGACTTAGATCCGGTAATATTATGTTGGGAAAATACTTCACATCAACTCGAGATTACGTACCCCTAGTATTTATGCATAAAGATTTACATATGGGTGCCCTTCCATACCCTGAGTCCCATAAGAGACTCATAAGGCACTTAAACAAGAGTCTGTCTCCCGCTCTGGTACAATGTGTCAAATGAACCTTTAATTTTAATTCGAAAAATGGCCCGCCCGAGCTGTCATTTATTTTCGTAAAAATTCCATATACTTCCCAAAAACATTACATCTTTTCTAAAATGCCAATTGGTATTTCCCAACAAATATTACTAACACATACTAATATGCCACACCACATAAGATTTTAATATACTTACGACATATTTTAACTTTCGCACACAATTTAATAGTCATACAATTAGCACGAAATTTAAACACATAGCATGCCATTTTTCCACGCCAGTCTGCAAACAATATTACACATATATTATACATTAATTAATATAGGGCCTACTACCCGTAACTAATTTGTACATAGTATATTTAACGCAATTATATAAGTTTTAAGCAAGTTTCTCTTTACACATGATGTTGTCTAAGAAAGATCTCATCCAATTTCTCGTTCTCGATCTCCAAAAGGGGTTCTACTGTTGAAAAACAATGCATGCAATTCAATTTTAAGTCTACTTGTGACCATTAGTCAATTGAGAGGGGACAATCAGTTGATTGATTGTTCTGTCCAATTTGAAAATAGATCATTTTTCTTTATAATTCAGTTTCAACTCGTAAATTTTTAACTCACCAGGGTTTTCAAAAGGGACCATTTGGACAAGGTCGCCCATGAAGTTCTTCATAAGGTGCTATTCTGAAACTGGAATTCTAAATTTGTAATACGTGAAATCGATCAACGAAACATGATCTACCCAGCTGCTATTGAAATCCAACATACAAGCCCTTAACATGTCTTCCAAAGTCTGAATAGTTCGTTTGGACTACCCATCAATTTGTGGGTGAAATATTATGCTCATTGATATTTTCATTCCTAAGGCCTTCTGTAGGCCGTTCTAGAACTATGAAGTGAATTGACTGTCTCGATCTGATATTATCGTCAGGGAAGTTTCACAATTTCCGGTACGTATAGGTACGGAATTGTTTATATGGTATCTGTCTTTTTATTGGTAAAAAGTAAGCCAACTTTGCCATTCGGTTTCGTCTTTGGTAGTTCGATTACGAAATCCATAGTAACGTGCTCCCATTTCTAGGTCAACACTTCTAGTGACTGTAGGAGCCCGCCTAGTCGTTGATATTCAAACTTTACTTGTTGACAAATCAGACACTTTGCCACTTATCTTGTTATAGTCTTATTCATTTTGGCCACAAAAATAGTCTGCTTACATCATAGTATATCTTATTCCCGCTTGGACGTTACTCAAGTGGGGAGTGATGTAACTCTCATAACACATCTTCTCTTATAGCTACAGGTGCGAATAAATGCCTCATCTTTAATAAGGGAAAACACTCACCCTCGGGATTTTGAGGAATTCAGGGCATGACATATTGAGGACTCTTTTGACCAGGTGCTTATTCAGGAACTTTGTATTAAGCTTTTGCGCATAAAGTCTCGGAAGGATAGGTATTCTAAGTTGTTTGATAGGTAGTGTTGATAGATAGGTGTTGAACAATGATTGTATACTTATAGTGGACATGTACAATAGCAACATACCTTGTGTAGTTTATGGTTTCGGTTAGAAATATTTTGGCATTTATTATATTTTTGGATTGAGATGTGAATGGGCAAATATATTACTGATTATTTGTTTTTGGTTTGCTTACTCATTGATATCATTATTTCAATGGAATCGAATTCTTTTCTAACTCGTACCTATTTTTTTGCACTATTTTCTTATAAAATGCCAAACAAAAGCAAGTACTGGAGATCATGGTGATCCGGTATAAGAAGGAGTAAAAAATCACTTGGGTGTTATTAATTGTTTATTTTACGTGTAGTACTCTCCATATTTCTTTTTAGACCACTGTAGGCCAATAGTCGGGATCTCATTTTGTCGTTTTGAATAAAGTTGTAAGACTAAGAACATGATAATAAGGCCTAGTGGTTTATGATTTATTGCATTGGAGTTCGTTTATTTTAATTTTAGAATTGTCTATTAAAGTTGTGATGGTTAGTTAGTGATGTGCTTGGAGTGTTTAGAATTTCCGGGGAATTGCACATAAATTAATAACTTTAATCAATTTAGGTATACAATCTACTTGTATAAAACGAGGAATCAAGAATAAAAAAAATAGAATACAATAATCATTATATCAAAATAAAAACAAAGATCGAATCCCATAATCTTATCCACAAATTAAATTGGCAACAGTGAAATTTTTTCCTAAATCAGCTCAAATACTATATATTGACAACAAATCTTTCTATATCACTTTCTCAATTTCTAACAAACCCTAGCTGGTGTAAGTCACTTTTCAACCGCGCTAAAGATGAGCATTTAAGGGGTCTCAGCCCCTATATTTACCAAAAAATTGTCCTTGTAATTTCCTGAAATTATAGAAATGACCCCCAGCTATTTAATAAACAGAACCATCAACTTGGATCAAAAATAGCCCAGATTTTAGAAAGCTCCTTTTCAGACCCGTTTTGAGCCTTTATCAATCACGAACTCTATTTATTTCATACCAATAAACATGAGGTCTTAGTACGCATCTGAGTCCCCTCGATTACTCAAGAACGTTATCCTCCACATAGAAGAGATGCCCAACGGAGACAAAGTGTTGTATTCAAGAAGTTCCATCAACGAAATTCTATTTCTTGTAGGATAGGCAATATAAATTTAAACTTTCTGCACTAAAATTTGTAGTGTTTGAAAATACCAACACCAAGAAGAATAAGAGGGAAAGTTTTTACAAGAACAAACAACCCTTATTGTAACTTCTAGATCATTGTCAAACTTTTCAAAAGCTGCTTTTGCCTTTCTAAATCCTGAACCATAAACACCAGATTGATGTCTAATAAAATGTGCCTCAGGTTTCTAACATATTCATGATGTTCGGCTAACGGTTGCTCCAATAACCATAAGAAGGGTATAAGTTCATTAAACCCTTCATTCACTTCACGGTCCAAGTGATACAAACCTAATAAATTCCAAGAGTAAATCATTATTACTTATTAAAAAGGAAAATGTCCATATGCCAGCAACATAATTTCCCAATTAGTATCGCTTAATGCTGTTAATGGAAACAACCCAAAAAAAAAAAAAAAACGGAATAAGTTAACAAGTTTACCTTGCTGAAAAAACCACGCATGCAACATCTCGTGTGCCATGGTGACTCCCCTTCTCAACTTGCATGTAGTTTGACTAAGAGTTTCTTACATAATATTTTGTTCAGACATAATACCTCAAGCAAGAAAAATCTGGGCATGCGATGGGATAGTTAGTTCCTAATGTGAGTTTGTTTATTTTCAAAAGACAAGCTATTAATTTGTTGTTTCCTCTCTTTGAATAATCCGACTCTATTTAATTTTTACTTTAGATAAAATTCCGGTTGTTAGTAACGTCTTTATGTTTGGTTGGTAAAGATTTTGTTGCTAGAGTAGTGGCTTTTTAAAAAAACCGGTTCATTACTGGTTTTTCCGAAGCTTAACAAAGAAAATAGTTGTTAGAGAATTACAGTGCAATCTATTATTTAGTCACTGTGACTGTGACTTTATTTCTAATTTTTATTTTACGACAAAATTGTGTTGGTCACTGAGGTGTTTACTTTTAGTAGGTAAAGAGGATTGTTACCAGTAAGTAATGGCTTTTCAGTATCCTGGTAAATTAATTAGTAACATTTACAATATGCGACGAAATATTTCCAGTGTTGGCATAAAATGAAAAATTGAAAAACAAAAGAATTTAATCATAAAAAGAGGGACTAACCAAGGCAAACCATAGAGAATTAGAATTGAGCACTTTCTCATTTTTTGGGTGCTACGCAATTTTGACCTTCGTAACAACTTCCAGTTTGCCAGTTTTCGTGTAACACCCTTTAATTAACTTTAATAAAATACTTAATTTAAACACATTTTAATTAAATGGGAGAGTAGGTTTTTTTTTACTTTAATTGAAAAGTCAACACGTACTCTTAAACTGATCCAATGATATTATACTCTACTAATCAATCCACTAATGTAATTGATAATGCATTAAAAGTACAAAAGTGATAACCGTACATCATCGAAAGCCCAAAATATATACCTGCTTAGAAAAATTTGGACAGTATCTCCATATATTTATATCACATGCAGTCTATTCTATATAGACTAACTAGTCTGCATAATAGAAACATACATACTCCACAAAACACAATCTGAAATACAATATAATGTAACTACATACAGTACAAATAACTAAAATATATCATATGTACACCTACCTCAAAAATAATAATATGA
>MKEJ01023790.1:0-19919 GCA_001753735.1 Embelia ribes | reverse complement strand
CGGACCAGGGTTCAGCCTAGCAAGGTAGGGGGTGTGGCCCTAAGTGCGGCACAATCAAACTCCCCACCTCATGCCTACAGTCATAAGTACGTACCGATCATTCGACCATTAGGTCAACCCATTGAGTTTCCTCTTATATTCACATGGGAGAAAATCAAACAATGATCAATGAGTTATATTTTGTTACTTTAACTTCATTCAAAATTTTAAATGCTATTTTTTAATAATTTGATAAAATTGTGTGTCCGATCAAATTGATTAATTATTTGTGAACGAATATAGCCCTCATCTATATATATATATATATATATTAATCAGATTTTACCAAAACATTAAACAAATTGTACTGTAACAATTTGACAAATTTTGGATCATTTGTTTTTCAAGATTGGGTTGCAAATCAAATGTTTTGGCAATACACAAAAAATGTGAGAATTATGAATTAGAGATCTGGAATTTTCTTTTATTGGGATATCAATGTAATAACCATCCATGGTTTGAAAAATATGCATAAAATCTTCTCGTATTTTATTTTTTTTTTACCTAAAACCATTTATATTTTCATATTCTCTACTCTCTCTATGCCCAAAGAACTAACTAATTATGGTGTTAATCTCTTTTACGTAATACCAAAATTATTGAAAATTTTAAATCTTGGATGATGATAGTGATAGTAACCAAAATAATCTTTTATTAAAAGCTTTTTTTTTTTAATCTATTCTCAAATTTTTATATGAACTAGCGCGCACACACGTATTTTGCATGTGATTCACAAATTTATTGTCTAATAAAATATTCTATAATAATATAAGAATAAAAAATAAGAAATTATTTCAAATAATTTTTAATGAAAATATAGAAGTATTGTAGCTATCATTTATCGGAATTTTAAGTACGTATCATATAAAAATTTCGAGTACCTCCATTAACTTGCGACACTAATTTTTAATCTTGAAAATTAATATAATATTTAAATATTTTATTAAATTTGGTAGATATGTGAGTAATTATAAATTATAATTCATTAATTTTTGATATTTTTATTTTAAATTATTTAAGTTTTGTTCTTGTAATAATTATTAATCAAAACCTTTAAAGATATGCAAGTTAAAAATAACTAATTTGTCATTTGGGTTTTATGACTTTTGTTACAAAAAATAAGATAGAGATCAAATTTGAAATAAAAAGTATATGAAATATTTTGTGGAGTTGGTACTTTTTAAATAATGATTATATGAATGAGTAAATATCTCATTAGCTTTTTTGTTTATTTTATTAAATCCTAAAATCTACTTTCATTTAACAATTTTAAAATCCTATTTTTTAAGATACAAGAATGAAATTTGTGTAGCAATATCATAATTTTTAGTACTTATTTAAATGTTACTACAGAAAGTTATAAATTTACTATCTTTTCTTATAAATATCAATTTTTCTTTAAAATGACATTAGCTAGTAGGTTTTGAAGAATATAAGAAGCAATTTTTTAACAAATAGAAAAATATAAAAAAACAATAAGAAGTAAGCTTTACAAAAACAAGTAGTAAAATTATGGTATTTATACAAAAAATTTATTTTCTATAATGATGATAAGTAAGTTTTGGAACAATAAGTTGTAAAATTTTAACTAATATTGGTAAACAGTAAAATCCTAGTTGAAATTAACAGGCTATCTTATTTGTATAAATAACATGAGAAATTTACCAAAATGGGATAGTTTCAAATTTTTTTTTTATCAAAATGAGTCACTTCTCAAACTATTTACTAAAATGGGGTCAATTTTAACAAAAAAAAATTAATTTCTTATGGAAGGAAAAGTTCTAATTGACAAAATTACCCTTTCTCTTGACTTTTTAAGATTATAAATTGTAACTACTAAGCATCACCATTAACAGCTACATTTTTGTTCTCTTAAAACCAGTCGTAAATGGAGAATAAAAATAATTACTAAGTCTAATTGTATCCATTTCAAAGAATCATATATTTTTCGTCTTCCAAATTGAATTATAAAAATCAACAAGAAATGCAATAAATAAATGAAAATGGGGATTAAGAAAATACATAGATTCTCATACACTTGAAATAAACTAACAATCACCAGAAAGAAATACTAACGCAATGCCCAAACTATTTTAGCCTATTTTGAATAATTTATAATAAATATTTAAAACAATAACAATTACCCAATTTTAGGAAAACAATTTAAAAAAAGAGAGAGAAACAGATAATAAAGAGGGGGCTGGTGTAAGAAATAAATTATAGCAAAAATATAAAAAAACAAATTAAAGACTAACGTAAATACAAAAGTAATTAGTGCACAAAGATGAGATAAATAATATAGATTGGAGGCTGGGTTTCTGATGGCATAGGCAAGGGTATATTCATCTTTAAAATAAATTAATCCATTTTGGAAAATAATTTAAGAAGTAAACCATTTTGGTAAATAGTTTTAGAAACATACATATTTTGGTAAATCACTCCAATAACATAGTCTATTAATTTTTATCCGTTTTTTTTAGTAGGTTGTTCCAATTTATTTTTGAATGTATACTTTTTCTTAATCTTTTGATGTAAAGAGTTTATCTTAATTCAAATTCTCAATTTTTTTTCTCCAGGGTTTTGCTTTTGTTATGAATTTTTTGGGATTTTTTTAACGAATTTATTTTTGAGATAGGAACTACGAAGATGTTTAAATCATTTGTTGAATTTTTGAATCAATTTGTATATGATGGCACTCAATCAGGTTTATTTGAAATTTAATTCGAGAACATATTTGTATACGATGGCACATAATCAGTTGTCCATAATAGTAAAGATATATCGTACATCAATTATTAGCATCGCCATTTATTTAAAATTACTACATACTTGTTCTGACTTCTCGTTAAATGATTATAATTTTACAAATATATTGAAGCATCTTTACAAGAAATGTTGGACCATTGTAAAAAATAAAATTAAATTTTATTCTACTTGTAATTAACACATAAATGGTTATTTTGTTACTTTAAAATGTATAATGACAAATAGAAAGATTATCACTTACACTTATTAAGCAAGTGTACATTACTCTTCATTAATTATTTACGAAATGAGATTTTTAACTTTTAATGCGAGAAATTTAAAATTATAAAAAGATTCTAAATTATAAACAAACCACGAAAGAAATTAATGCAAGTTTCGGAAACCATGAGACAACATCTATCATTTTTCCCTCTTTTATCTCTTACAAAGTATAGTAATATCATGGGAAACGACGAGTGTTACTAATATACCAATATTAACAATAATATGTTGATGGTTAAATAATTGGCGGGCTCTGGAATAGTCCAAACCATACTAATTGGCTTTTGGAGTAAAATTGTTAGAATAAGACGGTTACACATTTTATTTTTATTTTCTATAAATCAATAGTATGAAAAGTATACTGTATAAAAGTTGGGCACAACTTATTCTATGCGGAATATTAGTATAATACTCGTATAATATAATATAATAAGTTGATGCCAAATTACTTTTCCCTTTTGTTTTCTTATGAAATAAATAAATGGCTGGCTAACACAATATAAAAACGGCATTTGATTAATAAGGTTGACTAATAATTTCAAGTGGAATATATTATATAAATAGTAAATTATCAAGGAGTATAGAGGAAAGCAGAATCCGATCTCCTTCTATAATTATAGGTTTGTTCTATATTAGAAAATATAAAAAACCTTAACGTAATGTCAACCCCTTCTTTAAATCACAATTGGTAAAAGAAAGAGTTAGTGCGTAATTAAAATAAAGTAGATGCTTTGCTAATCAGTGGTTTAATATTCTTAAGACATATTATGGTGTGCTTGCACTTCCTTCCTGTTAAAAATTATTCTCTACTACAAAAACAAAAATAGTAGCGACAAAATGATTCAATTTGGAAAACATGTTTAAAAGGAAAGTCGGAATCGTAGATGAAAAACCAAAAGTGTTGGAAATATATTTTCTGACTTTTAATGGTAAAAATCACCTGTAAAAAGAATTTTGAATTGTCCTAGATTGGTCCAGCATCGGATGCCTTTTAATTTAGGAGTCATGACAAAACAAATAATGTAACACTTTTAGACGAACTTTAGACTGCACGATACAAAAATTAAGCGGAGCTTATATAATTATGTGCTGAAAATGGGCAAAATTCCTTAATTTACTCAAAATTCATTGTCTTTAATGAACTTTTTACTATATACATATATACATACATTTTGAAAATTTTGTTAAGAAGTGTAATTGTGCAGTAACTTTCACAAGGTCTATGTACTCGTTCTACTCGGGATCAAAATTGACATCATTTGAAAGATGACAACATAAATCATAAGGCACACCAAGAGGTTATTGATAGAAGCTTATCATGAGGAATTAATAGAATCACTACAGAAAAAAGCAAAGATGATTGAAATCACATCGAAGATGGGTGATTATTATTCTCTATCGGAGGGAATAACCCGAAACAAAAGTCAAATATTTTCACCAAGCAATTCACATTCCACCCTTTTCCTCAAAGGAAAGGACCAATTTGTGTCCCTTCACATATTATCGCTAAGATTTTGACACTATTAGTTCGAATCAATACCCTTTTGATTCTCAGTCCCACTCTTTATAAACCAACGGTTTCTCCAGTATTTGCTTCACCAACAGCCAAAAAAGAACAAATAGATAGATACTTGTATATAGAGCATTATGCTACTCGTATTTCTAGATCGTACATAGCAAAGTCCATGTGATAGGTACAGCTACACACGTCCCACCTTGATTTACATGTTTTTGACAACAGAAACAATTAATCATATTGCATTGAATAGGAAAATGCAACAAACCTTTTGAGATCTTATTTTTTTCCATGCATAATGAAATTTTAGATTCAATGGTTTGATAATTTCTTATGGCAAATTCTTGCTTCATATGTTGAGAATTTCATCCTTTTCATAATCGAACAAAAAGAGCAAGTGTCTCAATTGCTCCGAGCACAATAAACAATAACTCCATGGTAATCATGAAGCCTTGGTTGCCAACAAAAACATGCTAAAAAAGTAGAAAGCCAGTTTGTAAGATCAAATAGAAGTGTAGTAATCAGTTATTATTTCGCAGAAAAAAAAAGCTACTAGAAAGCAAAGTTCCAATGGAAGACAAAACAACTCCAAAAGGGAGAAAAATTATATCTGCCAAAATGTTAATAATGTGAACTCGTATTACGTGTCAAAAACCAAATAAAACACAAAGCCTTCTTTGAGTTCCGAGGCTGTAGAATGTACCAAACACCGTCTCATTATCTCACCAGATTTTATTCCAGAAGAAAAATAGTAGCCTCCAATTAATGATGATCTTCATCACCATGTCCATCTGGAGGTCCTCCGGGGCCAACCACTTCCAACTGAAAAAAAAAAAAATTTAAAGACCCAGACTAAGTTTTGGAATTGATAAAAGCTTAAGAACCTGATCAGTAGGTTCAATATTTTGAGATGATTCATTCTCACTCTAGGCTTACCAGACATGTTCACTGCGGTGCAATTTAAGTTTCACTTCTTTAAGTCATGTCCGGCAAAAGGATTTTAGACGGAAGTCTCCTCCCCTCCCCCCGCCCCCCCCGAAAATGATTAGATGATATATATTTTCTTCTGTGCTCACATTCATAAACGATATATTTTCTTTTCCGTCACTTTTTCCATCACAAAATCCTTGCGCCAAACATAAAATTAATGTTTCAGCTGTAAATCCAGTAAAAGATGTTATCTTACAATATTTCATTTCTCCCAACTATGGAAAATATCCAGTATAGCAGGGGCACCGCTGATGTGTTTACTGTTGTCCCCAGTGGCAAGGATTACCCAGAAAAACTGCAAAGAGATTGTTACGTGATCAGGTTTTTTTGGACAATCCGAGCCATCAAAAAACCATATCAACAGTGTCTCCATTGTAACGAATATATACATCCTATAACCACCCACGCAGTCAATTGCTGAGTCAGCTAAATTCAATTTCTCAAAATTTTTTAAAGTATAATATTTTCTTTAACAGCAAAAAACAACTTCCTAATGCCCAGAGGATAGAGATCTAACTAACTAAAAAAAATTTAAAGCTTGTCAGAATAGTATATTACCAGGGACATTTCCAACTCATTCTTACATCCATCGAATTCCTGTACTTGGAACAAAACCAGTAGACACAAGTTTATCTATCACACGTGATATCTCCCGTATATGATTGCTAAAGTCCAAGCACGGAAAACAAGGATTGAACCCAGAAAAGAATCCTAGTCGGACCAATTATCCAAAGAGAAAAAGATTTGAGAAAAACTAAATTCTTCGACCCTACTCCATCTTTCCTTCCTCCCCCATGCCAAGAGACCAAAATAAATAAATAATATATGAGAAGCAGTACTTCAAAACATAATTTCCTAAGCACATATCATGTTCATCTCGAAGCATCAAGTAACTGCTTAAAATTTAAATTATTCAACCCCGGAACACTGTAACTGGTTAAAATGCGTATCTGACTCACCTTGAAGTACTGCATGCAAACTGGGCACTCATGTGGCTTGGCTTTCTCTAACCAGAACCAAACAACATCATGTTCATCCTCTGTTAAAGAGAAAATGAATAAGATTCTGTCAGATCGCTATCAGCGACAATCTAGGAAAAAAACAAGTACTGGAGAAGTGATGCTTCAAGGAAACAATACTTTTCATAAGCACATATCAATAATTATGTAGAATTCAAGTAACTGAATCAGAAGGTTAAAAAGGTTATACCTCCTTCACCTCCAGGGCATCCAACAATTCTTTTGTCATAGTAGGACTTGATAATTGCAGGTGCTTCCTACGTGAAAAAAGAAAAAAGTGCATTGTCACAGATCCTGTTTAGCTTCCAAAATTATCATCAAATTTGCATAATAGGTGTAATATCAGTAAAATTTCAAAATCATCAAGGGGAAGCAACCCACACGACAACGAAATTGGTTTTCATTTTTTCACTTTCTACCACCAAGCCAAAACAGACAACAAATGCTTGAGCAATGTTTTGGAAAAATTTATAAGATGAGAACACTGAAAGCATTCACAAAATAAATTTTATCTAATTTAATGTTTTCTAATTTAATGTCTACATCTCAATTTTAGAAAACATTTTATCTCATAGAAATCAATAATTTAGAAATCGTCTTTTATATAATTTTCGAAAAATATTGGAGAAAAATGTATCATAAAATAAATTACAAAATATGTTTCCTCGCAACATTTCTCCTAAGATTTCTAGAAAGAGAAGTTGTGGACCATTTCTCATTCCAAATTACTCATTTGAGAAATTAAATGAGAGAAATCCTGGTTTAGAAATACAGGTGGGAATCCCCTAGTATCTGCCGTTATGAGGAAATTATAGCGTGAAAAGAATGTAGAGTTTTTTCACACGTTGATTCTCTAACGAGTATCTTTGAAACCACTTTTTGCAGACCCAGCAAAAATTCCTTATTCCAACACAATTCAGTGATAACCAGGGAATGTGGTTTAATTTTGTAGGTAGAGAGAAATCCTTGGTTTAGAAATACCGGTGGGAATCCCCAAGTATCTGCTGTTATGCGGAAATTATAGAGTGAAAAGAATGTAGAGCTTTTTCACACGTTGATCCTCTAACGAGTATCTTTGTAACCACATTTTGCAGACCCAGCAAAAATTCCTTATTCCAACACAATTCAGTGATAACCAGGGTTGGTTTAATTTTGTAGGTAGAGATACTCCCATTTCTTTCTTCTACATATTTAGCTATCTTTCGGCCAGTTTGATAAACTTATACGCTAGTCACAAAAAGAATCGCCCAGTTTGAGACTTTGAGTAACAGTTGCAGAGCACAGTAAATGTAGCTCTTTGTTGGGAGAGGGAGATTCCACACGAACGTAACAGTAACTGATGCTAAAATCAAAAAGTCCCATGTCAGATATCCACATACCACAATCCATAATTCCATATTAAACTAACAAATCTAGACGATGCAACCATGCCTCTTACATTACGAAGTAGATTGTAAACATAGAAAATGTAAAACCTGCAAAACCGGTAAAACGGGGGTGATTACCACACCATTAATTGTTTCAAGGACCACCTTATTGGCTGCTAAATAATTGAATACTTGCTAACAGATCAATATAATATACCAGTCCATGCCTTACCATTGAACCAAAAACACTAGTAATTAGTATATTGATAAACCTTCACAGCAGGAACTACTTTTTCCAGCTACGGTTTAGAGATGGATCTCAATCTCAGAATAAAATCAACATCGCTGAAGGGTATTTGACGCCACTAAGATGCCAAGACCCTTCGTTGGACAATCCAACAGATTTAAGTGTCTCAAACTTTTTAGATATAATAATTATAACGGTACAAGTACATGATACATAAGATGGAACGGCAGAGACTGTGATTTCCTAAAGAGCAGGTCACCTCTACCTAAATTTATATACACACACACACCCTCGCGCAGACACACACACACACACACACAAAGAGAGACACTTACTTTGAGAAGATTTATGCACTCTTTTAACTTCTTTCTTCTAATTTCATACAGTTTTCATTAAGTTCTTCTTTCAATTGGATCACTCTATGACGCAATCGATTCAGGAACCTGACTAAGGGGAAGAAGAGAACAGTTCGAGAGAGGTAGCAGAAATTCCAAAAAACTGGGAAAACCTATATGGCTATGTGAGACCAACTTGCGGGGCAAATTTGTATGGACAACAAGGCCACAGTTGAACCAGGCATTTCCATAGATCACTGAAAAACAATAAAACCAACACTAAATGTCAAAAGCCATCAAGCATTGGCAAAGAAAACACCAATAATCGTCATCATCCTCTCTTCCTACAATTACCCGCAGCTAATATTACCTCCAAAGCCATAAAAAAGCCATTCTCGAATGAGCCTTCAATTTCTAAATAGCCTTATAGTATAAAACATAGAATATTAGCCGAGCTTGCGAAGCCAAAAACAGAAGGAAATTATCGGCCTGAAGGAAGACCTAAGAAGCACAGACTCGGACATATATACGGATTCGGACACAGACACTGATCCGCCAACTACTAAAAATTCCCAGATACAGATGTGGTGAGAATTCAACACTTTTTTATTTTTATAATCACTTCTATGAGTTATATATTAGTAGGAATTAACAAAATAAGTAATTGATTAGTACTACCAGTGAACAATAGTATTAATTCTTAAGTTTTAACAAAATAACAACTTAGCAATAACATCATGTCGTAATCTAGTACGCTTTACTAATAAGAACCAATTATCCAAAAACCTAAAAACATATGATGCACGAAAGAACTATACAACAATTAAATTGTGATTTGTTTAAACCACAAAAATATATAACCAAGTGCGTGGAGTATGTGAGTCTGATGCGTGTCAAACACGGACACGACACCCATTTTGGAGTGTCCGTGACTCCTAGAGGACACCCAACCCTCCTAACCTTCCCACTAAAACTCAATTTCAAATCCACAATTTTACTAAAAAATGGATGGACGTCCCATGAATTCGAATAGTTAAACAATATAACATTGCTTATCACATAAGAATTATCTTTAATAAACTTGAAATAAAAGGTATAAATATTTGAACAATAAATTTTAGTACTGTTAGAATATATTCGTAATATGATAGTATTAGAATATATTCATAATATGGTGGTATATGATTAGTATTAGGAAAGATTGGAGAGAATCACGAAGGTGATTAATTAGTGATTGATTCTCATTAATTGTAAATATTTTGTTGTACCACTATATATAGAGATGGAGACAACCTTATTGGGTGTGCTCACAATTATTCTCAATATTCTTATTAATTTTACAAATACCAAAGCAAGAACTATTTGAAACAAAGTATGCAAATTTCAGGGAAGAGTACATCAAGCATGTTTTCAAAAGGAGGCCATGTAGCTTGCTAGAAATAGAAGTCTACAAGCCAAGAGCGATATGCTTTCTCTTAGTGTGATTTAGTTTAGCTCTTCTTTGTTTAGTCTAGGCACATGACTACAGACATAAATATGATTCCTGGTTATGAACATACCATTCAACCAGGTAAAACAATTGATGATATTATTGGATGACAAGTAAATTTTATGAAGATCTTCTCCCTTCATCCATTTCCTTGTAACATGAGTGAGAGGTGCCAAGAGATTATACCCAGCACATGTACTGTAAATCAGGCAAAGAGACAAGACGTATGAACCAAATCATTCATCCTAGGGTATGGGATCATGGTCCAGATAGTGCTCTTGCAAATTGAATGCCAAATTCAATAGTTGCGTGTATACAAATCTGGTTCAATCCATATTCTGGTTGAAAGTTCTAATCCACAAGAGGATGGCACGTGTCACTTTGACCCTAACTTATGCTCGTTAGTATATAACTATTCCTTCTCTGCACTAGCAATGCCTGCTTTACTAAAAAGCTTTGAGGAAAGAGGGTTGAAGGAGATTTGATCCTCCAACCACTTAGAACATGCAAAGTACACAAAATCTACCCAACCACTAAAGCGATGTCTTCACTCAGATTTTGGAGTAAACAATTAAATTTTAGAAAGGGTCATTTCCTATATACAAATAAAATGCAGGTTCTCAATCCACAACTTTAATCAAGCTTAATTTGGCATAATTATCCTTTCAAAGCACCTTTTGAATTCCAAAGGATATAGATACATTTCCTATACACACTAGATACATTTCATACTAACCACATTAAATATGTTGAGCACACTACGTCTAACTACCATAGCAATGTCTTCACATAAGAATTTGAAGCTATCGTTTAAATTTACGTAACTTCATTTCTTGTATAACCACCAGCTGAATTAAGCTTAATTTGCATAACTATCTATTCAAAGCATTTAATCAGATTTTCAAAAACATATTTACTTATCAACCCAATATGATACGATTAATCCTAACCACATCCAACCAACTAGCATAGAAATGTCCAAATCTATCAATTAAACTTTAGGCCAGTTCATTTCCTATAGTAAAAGGAGGGTCGTAAAAATACATATATTAACATGGTACAGTGCAATTCAATCGATTAATACTAACCTTGGTACCGAAAGGGCCTTCTGGGTTGTCGATATCGATAACTTTCCGTCCCTAATCAAAGCAAAACAGTAACAACCACAATTAACCTCAGAATACATATAAAAAATAATTAAATAGATCAAATCCAAAGACTTGTGCATATAAATACATACATACATACATACATATATATTTATATTTATATATATATATGTATGTGTGTGTGTGTGTGAGTGTGTGTGTATAATGTATATATGTGACATGTCTACTTCTATGTTACCAAAATCATTAATATTCTAACGAACTGCGAATTGGTATGTACGTTCCGAAATATGGTACACTTCTGTACCAAATCGCTTTTAGCGAGACAATTGCACTCTTAAAATTTGTTTCCGGATAGAAATCTAATATAAACCAGTAAAATATTGACATTATTTCTTTTAGTTTCAAGTTTGAAAGCATTTTCATATTCAAAACAATTATAGAAGTTTAAGCTAGATTTAACTAGATTTTTACTTTCACAAAATTTAATATAGTGGACTCATATATACTGAGGTAGCCTATAGAAGTCTACCCTTACCGTACCACATTTTACAATATATAGTGTACTACGTTCCCGTTTTCGTTCCATGTTCCCGAACGATTCGCATTCCTGGTAACATAGGTCTACTTACCTGAAGCTCAGCTTCAAGCTCCTCCCTTTCATGCCCAGTCGCAATAGGCATCACATCCTCCACCTTCTTCTTTGAGACAACAGTTTCTGATACACAAGTACAAACACAATCACACCATAGAAATCAAGAAATTGACTTGGGAAATTCAATTCTGCCTAAGCCCATTTTTCTGTTTCCAAAACTTGTTCTAGAAAACTCAAAAAAATACAACATAAAATCATGCTTAGTCACTTTTCTATGATACTAAAACTGTTCAAATTACAAAAAAATTGGTTGTTTCAAAATATATAGCCAACACTGTGATTACGTATATTTGTTTTAATGCAGCTTACTAATACTTAAGTAGACATATACTTTTTAAGTAAGGACATATCTTTGATTCACGTTTCCTGTATTTTCAAGATCGAATTTTCTGCTTACCGCGGTGAACCCACCCAACGCCAGTTTGAAAACTGGCAATATGAATCACACACATGTATATGTATATACATTAAGAGCATTCGCACCGGCTTTTCTCATTTAATTTCTACATCTTACTTCCTATAAACTTATTTCTCATACTAGAAATCCGAGCACCAGTATTTCTATTACATTTGTAAAAAGTTATTACAATAAATATAATAAAATACCAAAAATATTTTCCCGAATTGTATAGTTCTTGTAGAAAAAAATTTATTTTTTAACAGAAAAATTATGAACAATAAAATATTACATTGAAAAATCTACTGTATTATTTCTTCCTAAAAACAAATACTGACATGTCACATTTGTCAGTCAGAATTTGAGAAATGAAAAGGGAGAAATTAGAGATACGGAAAGAGTGATGTGAATGAAGTTAGATCCAAAGACGATGAAAGAGAAGAAGGATGAGATCGTACCAGAGGAGAAGGCTCTGGGAAAGAGCCTTGTGGCGGCGGATGAGCGGCGGAGATTGACCGGAGGAGCGGCGGCAGCTGCTAGGGTTCGGAGGTGGGAAGAGAGTCGTCTCCACATGGCTTTTACTATTAGCCGTTATGATCTCAAGTCCCTTCCCCTCCGGATAGATTAGTTAGATTCAGGGAGTGTGGAAAACAAGGGTTTTTTATGATGTGGCAAACTCGGAAATAATTGGCTCGGCTCAAACACATATACATACATATATATATATATATATATAGTTGGAGTAGACGGAAAAACATATTTTGAGGAAAAAAATACTTTTAGGTGTTACATTACGTTATATTTGGTAAAAATTGTAAAAAATATTTTTATTATTGAAAATTATAAAAAATAATTGATATTAGTGAAAAATATACAAAAAAATATATGTATCAAAATTTATAAATTTATAGTCTTAAAAATATAAAGAAGTAATTTTTTTTTACTGTATCAAATACACATTTTTAGTTTTAAATGAAAAGTAAAAAACCAACTAAAGTAGCCACGTGTGAACAAATTCCACACGCACTGAGGTTTCTGAAATTTCATAAAACCGCACCGAGGTTTCTGAAATATTCACTGTGCCCCACCATGGTTGCAGTTTACCCTAAATTTTCCAAGAACAAAGTGAAAGTAAGATCATGTATAATAAATAACTCAAGAAATTAATAAACTATTCATTCAATAGTATATTTTGTATAGTTTTTTGTTATAATTTTTTGGAAAAAAATATACTATATGCAAATGTAATATATTTTTCTTAAAGCGTGATGATCTTTTTTTTTTTTTTAATATTACCGAATATCAAATTCTAAATTAATAAATTAGGAAATAAGTTGAGGGTAATATGGTGTTATTATATTTTATCATCTCAAACAGGATATGGATATTAGAATCTGGCCTCATTCCTCTGATGACTATTTTACTACCAAATTAGCTTTTAACTTTTATAGAACTAAAAGTTCTAATTGGGGTCCTGCAAAATTTTTGTAGAATTCTTCTCTTCCCCTAAAGATTTCTACCTTTGTCTGAAAGTTATGGCATAATAAGCTTGATGCCAATCTGCAGGCTTTTGAAATTTTCATTGTGTCTAAGTGTTTATGTTGTAGGAATCTTGGTACAGAATCAGCCTTTCATTTATTTAGTGAAGGTGATATTTCTAATGAGGTTTGGGCTCACTTTAGTGCTATTTTTTGTTATAATTTTTCCAGAGAGATACCCTGGCAGTCAAAGGTTATCTCTTGGTGCTCTAAATTTAGCCAACAAAACCAATTATATATGCTTTCTTCTATGGTGCCTTTTTTAATCATTTGGGAAGTTTGGCTTGCTATAAATGCAAATAAGTTTAATGACACTTCTATGAATAGCAAAGTGGTGATTGCTAAAGTGGCAAATGGATTAGAGATCTCTCTTTGATTATTGCCCCTAAAAATCCTCTAAATTTTGATCAAATGGAAATTTTGTTTTTCCTTAAAGTGCATCCAAAGTTTTCTAAAGTGCTCAAGCCGTTTCTTGTTAAGTGGATTTTCCCTCCTGCTGGTTGTGTTGGGTGCTTAGAAATGATGTTGGAGGTTTTGTCTATGGTTTCTCTTCTTTCTTAGGAGTGCAAACGAACACTTATACTGAGGTTTATGGGCTTGTAGTAAGGTTTACATGTTTGCTATTCTCTTTGTTATAACAATGTTGGTAGTAGAGATTGACTCTAAATTGTTGGTTCGGTGGTCCAATGGCATCTCAACTCTTCTCCTTTTTCTGCCTTCTCTCTGGGAAGGGATTGACAGTCTCATGGATCTCGTAGCTTTAGACATTCAACATCAATATAGGGAAGGGAATCAAGTTGCTGATTACTTAGCAAAATGGGGAGCTTCTGGTTCTCACACTATTTTTTACTCTTCTTCAGCTTATGGAGCTCTTAGAATAGATAGACTGGGCATTAGTTGTTTCAGAGTTCCAAAATAGCTTTCTTGTTTTCTCTTTTGTTTTGTTGTATTGGTTTTGTATTTCTTTAGGTATTTTTCCCATAACTCTCTTGTATCTGGGTCACTTCCCCTTTGAAGGCTCTAGAAATAAAATTTCCTTTCTTTTAAAAAAAATACATATATGTATATGGTCTTGTAGAACAAAATCTAACTTGGGTAATAAATAGGGGGCAAAGTATAATGTGTGATACGTAATGGGGTAATCTGATATTGTCAGAAACGCATAGGAGCAAAGTGTAATTTACCCTAATTCTATATCAATTATTAGCGTACGAATATTTATTATTAACAGCAATTGGTTGCTTGTCACCTCACTCCTTGAATCATTAAAGTAGACATCTCTATAGTTTAGTTATTTAGTTAGTGATAACTCATTGTCTGTTAAATAACTTTATTAGATACATAACAATCGGCGCTAGGAAAAATATGTATAAAAAATGACCTTATCATGGATATTGTCTACTTAGGACATTACTACTTGGATAAACATTCCATCGAACCGAAAGCACTGCCCGTTTTTATTTCCTAAATTTTAATCTCTATAGCTCAAACTTTAAGAATAAACTTGAATATAGAGACTGTTCACATTTAATCTTCTAAACTCAAGATATTATATTGGATAAACAATAATATCTCCTAATTCAAACCTCGCTTCAGTACGCGAGTGGCATGCGCAGTAATATTTAAAGGCAATTAATTATTAGTTTACTGACCAACTTGCGTATAAAATAATATGATTTGTATGTTAATCCATAGAAACCAAACTAATAACAGTATACTCTCCTTGCTTTCTCTTCAATTTGGTATTGAATAACCCTGCAAAGGGGGACTGCCACTCTAGCGTTTTGCGAGTAGCTCGAGCTCGATTCGAGTATGAATATTTTTTATACTTTAATTAACTTCAAGTCTAGCTTGAGCATTAAAATATTAGTTAAAATAATAGTCAATCATTAACCAATAAAAAACTCATTACTAGTAAAGACATGAACGCATTATCTGGTGTATCAAGTTATTATGTGTAGACGCTGTGAGAAGTTTAACACTTCACGACTTTTAGGCTGATCAAATTTAAGAGGCCCAGCACATGCATATGGTAAGCCTGTCAGTCTAGAGAGTAACATTAACAGTAGAGGTAGTAGTAATAATAGCAAGTGCGTCCGCGATAGGTAATATCAACAATAGGTAGCAATAAGAAGATATGATTTGGGCTCTAATACCATCTTATATAGTATGGAGGTTTATTATATTTAGACGATTGAAGAAATTTAATATGCTCGAATAATATACATATATAATTATATATGTGTGTGTGTGTGTTCATGATTATGTTATATAGCATGGTTGAGTGTTGCAATGCACTAAAAAATTATAATATCAGGAAAAACTGCAACTTTGGTTTGTAATTAGTTTATGAAACTTTAGAGTGAATAAAGTTTGTAATTTATGCTTCTTTCTATTAGGGAGATGAAGGCTCTGTGATGGTATGGCTGATGCGTCTAGTGGATTGCTGGCAACAGTTTGGGACTTGATGGTGGATTTTGCAGTCATTACTATTCCATCTCTATCGATGAAATGATTGTCGTAATTTGACTTTGGAAACACTACGCTATGCTAACTTTGGGTGATAGAAATGATGAATGAAGTGTTTGTGTTGTTTAATTAAATTGTTCCTCGTTTTGGTATTTAGAGTTGCTTGGCTTCAATTTGTATTCATTGTGAATTGACTTTGGAAATACTATGCAAATATCAAGGTTTTAAATATCGGTCGTTACCGTTACGTAACGTTGTTACGTAATGGTTTGGGCTAATACCGCTACTGTTACAGACCAGTATATGAGCGGGAATAAAATTATAGTCTGTATCGACCGAAACAGTTACGTATCGGCCATTACGGCATCCTATCAGTCCGTATCGGTCGTTACAGGCCACTACGGGCTGTTACAGAAAAAAAAAATCAACAAAAAATTTTGCAAAGATAAAAAAAATTCATGGCTCTGATTTCCATTGCCGTTACGCTACAACTGTTAGATCCGTAACCGTTATACTACCATCATTACCGTTACTGTAGCCACCACCATTATTAAAAAATTTGGCAAACATTGTTAATGAAATGGATAAAGTATTATGTGTTGTTGAAATACTTTTGTTTTTTTTTTTACCTTTTAGTATTTATGGTTGTGTGGCTTCAATTTATGGATTCGAATCACAGTCGCTTCTAGCCATTTACAATAGCATTTTCGCCACTGAAAAAGGTTTTTACCTTTCGCGGTAAGTTGTCATCGTGCCAGAAGGCCTTTTGCGAAGGAATTCCTACTATTGACCAGGGGTTTCCACTGTTATATAAAGAGCCAATCCTACTAGTGTAAATATAAATTTGTTCCATAAAAAAGGAAAAAATAATTTTATCGCTTGATTCCAGTCAAGTTCTCATCTTAATATTTCTTAGCGAGTTGAGTTCGAGCTCAAAGTTAAACTTAAATTCGGGTCAAATTCAGTAGGCATTTTTTTTAGTTGAGTTTTTTGAGTTGAGTCAAGCTCGAGTATGCCCAAGTTCGATTTGACTTGTTGTCACCTCCATCCCTATCATGTCCTGAATTTTCGCAAATCCGAAAATATGAACTAAATATATAAATAATAGAAATATATGAAGTGACAAGACAAATAAGAAAAGAATACAATAAGATTTGTTTGGGTCACATGTATATTATCATTTTTTGGACATTGATTATGAGGAATATATTTGTGGATTATATGGGCAAAATAATCTACTTATTCTTGGTAGGGCAAGTTGTGTTTGATTAAGTTTTGGAAACATATCATTTTATGTTTTCTAGCTTTAGCAAGTTTCTTATTCATTTTATAAACTCCAAGCAAGTATGATCAAAATATGATTTTGGTGATAATTCTGGTAATGCTAGTGCATTAATTCAAGCATATTTTCCGTGGTGTATAAATGGAGGAATATGGTCCGATTACTGGTTGATCTTCCTTATCTCAAAAATATTACTCAAATATTGTGGTGGTCCATATTTTAAGGTGTATTGCAACAATCTTTATGGTAGACTTATTCTGTAAGTTTGATTATTATGTCTTTCTGTTGAGATCAATATTCTTTATTTTATAGTTGTGATTGGTAGCATGAAGACGAGTGGTGCTCAATAAATTTTTTACATAATAGATTCATCACTATAGCTATAATTGTGAGAAGGAGTCTTTGGTTGTGCAAAATCTATTAGTGATATAATATGTGATTTTGACTTAGTGGATTATTTACTGACTGGGTGTGGCCCCGTAAATGTGGGTATTGACCAAACTACATAAAAATTCTCTATGTTCATTTATTTGTTGTTCATTGATTATAGAATTACAATAATCTAAAATGAACTAAATTGAATACCGTAACAAAAGTTGTTATAACAATTTGTGTAACAATAATACCTCGGACCTTTCAAGTAGTATCGGACCAGGCCACAAACACTTATCTTGTGGAGATTTTAAGACATGTTTGAATTGATAAACATGAATTTCTTAAAGGATGGTGGTTATGTATCAAGACTTCATCTGCTTGATGGAACAAATTGTTTATATTGGAAGGCCAGAATGAGAGATTTTATAAAGGCCATTGATAAGAAGGTTTGGAGTGTTGTTTTGACAGGATGGGTACATCCTAGTAGTATTGATGCCGAAGATAAACAGAAATTGAAACGAGAAGAATCTTAAACTGCAGAGGAAGATAAATTAGCAAATAACAATTCTCAAGCTCTTATTGCAATATTCAATAGAGTTGATGCAAATCAATTTAAACTGATTTCTACCTATGAGTTATCAAAAGAAGCTTGGAATATTCTTGAAACTGCACATGAAGAAACCTCATCTATGAAGCTATTAAAGCTTCAAATGCTCACAACCAGGTTTGAAAATCTTAGAATGCAAGAACATGAAAGCATATCAGATTTCAATTCTCAGTTGAGTGATATTGCCAATGAAGCTTTTGCCTTGGGAGAAAAATATTCTGATTCAAAACTTGTCATAAAAACTTTAAAAATATTTGTCATAAATATTTGTTATAAAGTTGCTGCAATTGAGGTGGCTAAATAAGTTGATTCTATGAAGTTAGAAGAATTGATGGGATCATTAAGGACTTTTGAGATAAAAATAAATTTGAATAAGAAAGAAAATAGTCTTGCTTTACAGGTTGAACTGAGAAATCAATAAGAAAGTGGTAATGAACAAGATGAGGTTGCAGAATCCATAACCCCTTTGACAAGAAACTTCAATAAAATTTTGAAGAAGATCAACAAAAAAAATCAGTTCGGTAACATAGAAGTACAAGAAAATTTCAGAAAAATAGAGCGAACTTCAACAATAGGGGCTTTAAAGCAGAGAACGGAGGAATGGAATGCAGATAGTGTGATGAGTATGGAAACATTCAAGCTGAGTAGAACAATACCTTAAAGAAGAAAAAGTCATTGAATGTAATATGGAGTGATGAAGACTCAGAAAGAAGTCAAGAAGAAGAGGATGAGTACACAAGCAACTATGCGGCATTTGCAACCAAGCTTAAAGGAGTAATGAAGTCTAAAGTTTCAGACAATGCTATAATATCATCAGCAATAGAGTCTGTTATTAGTAATTCTAGAATATTGAAAGACGCCTTATCCTTAGATTTATGAAGCAGCAGTGATGAGGATGAACTAATGGAAGGCAAGATTCATGATGCTTACAGGCTAATGTTCAATAAGTGGATCAACGTGTGCAAAATGAACGAAAGTTTGAAGGAAGAAAACGAAAGGTTTTTCAAAGAGAATGAAGAACTACAAAGTGCTATAAAAATGATTGAATTACAATCAAAGAAGAGAGAAGAAAAATTAAAGGAGTCTGAAGCTCGTTGTACTATGAGACTACTCAAGAATCGGATACATAAATAAAAGAAATTTTTTATAAAATACTTTAACAGTAAAAGAAAACTTTCGATATCACGTCACGCCAACCAAACATGGCACGTCATCAAAATACAGTAGTGCACATATATATAAAGATAAGTTGTATAGGATAACAACCACAAAGGAGATTGCGACCTAAAAAATATTATGCAATATACACAATAGCGATCTGAACAAACTATAAGTGTCACATTAGATGTACATGCTGCTAATCAAATAAGGTAACAAAACTCCAGTTGAGTCATAGAGTCGCTCCATACCAGTTCGCAATGCTCGGCCCAATAGCACGCTGACTCCCAAATAAACTCA
>MKEJ01023784.1:0-11113 GCA_001753735.1 Embelia ribes | reverse complement strand
GGGGTTGGGGTGGGGTGGTAGATCCCTCAATTGTGAATTCAATTTCCAGCTGCTAACTTTTGGCTTGCAGTAGTAAAAATTTACCTTCTATTTGTCTGAGTTGCTTGGTTTTCAATAATTGGAATGAGGTCGAACCTAAAAAATGGTAGACTGACCCCATTAATATGGGTACTAATTACTAAATATAGGAAATTGAATTCATGCTTTTGCTTTTAAGTAGAATGTTGATGGATGTTTTGATTTTATCCAAAGCTGACAATCAAAATTCAAAAAGGATTTTGATGAAAGCAAACCATCAAGTCCAGCCATGTCTATTCTTATTTCATTATGAAGAAGCAGAAGGTTTGTCTTCATAACGGGTGTTGCATTTTGCTACATGCCGCCATTCAAACATTTGCCATGTATGAGAGAAAGTACCAATTGTGCTATAAAAAATCACCCTAATTAGTCTCTCTTCTACTGGGTAATATATGAGAATGGTAGTATGTAGCGAAATGCTTCATACATGTATGGATAGTAACCTTGTGTTTCAGTTTTGCATCGCTGCTCCCCATTTAGACGCTATCCAAAACTTCCTTTATGGCTTTCTCTCTTTTTAAGTTTAGAAAGATTACTAAGTGGCAAATAATTATATGATTTGTTGTTTTACATATTGTAAGAGATGAATTAATAAGTTGGAGTTACTCTTGTTTGGTTTGTACTTGTTAATCGGGATTAAACTTCAGGATGTGCATTGTTGTTTTCAACTTTTCGTTTCAGGACTAAGTTTTCTGCTATTTTCTTGCCAGGATATCGCTAATGCAGAACTTGCTCCTACTCATCCCATCCGTCTTGGACTTGCTCTCAACTTTTCTGTGTTTTACTATGAGATTTTGAACTCCCCTGACCGTGCTTGCAATCTCGCCAAACAGGTCAATATCTTGATTTGGCACCTTTCCTGTGTAGTTATGATATGGTTGAACTTTGATGTGTTTTTGTCAGCTTTTGCTTAAGATGAAAATGTTCAAAAGCATGCAAATATGTTGTTTCGGTTAGTACTTGACATTTGTATATTTCACTTTCATACCAAATTTGCTCCTACTCAAAAGCATGCAAATTTGCTGTTTCGGTTAGGCTTTTGATGAAGCAATTGCTGAGTTGGATACACTGGGAGAAGAGTCTTATAAGGATAGCACATTGATCATGCAGCTTCTTCGCGACAACCTTACGCTGTGGACCTCTGATATGCAGGTATATGAATTACTGCTTCTATATGATGAGCATAAATCTGCTTCCATGTGATGAGCTGTTAATTCTTTTGTGAATTTTTCCTTGTTACTTGATCTTTAATTTTGAGGTGATCCTTGTTGTGGGAGAAGTTATATTTGGAGAGAATGACTAAATCTGCTCTGGTGTTAAAGAAGTGAAATCATGTTCAAAGGAATGCTTTTACATCCTTTTAAAGGAAATGAAGAATGCTTCTGAGTTTTGTTCCATGTTCTTTAAGTAGGATTGAGTATTCCATCTTGGGGTAGTTCAGTTCCATGTTTGTGTTTATATCTTTTAGATTTATATGAGAAAGGAATTCCAGTTAAGTTTTAGGCACCCATCTGTCACTCTTGTTTTCATGAGGGCTAATTAATGCAAACCACATGTGACCACGCCGATGGATTAATGTAAATCAATCTCACATACTACTGTTCAATATTCTTAAAGTCGGATAGGATGTTTCCAGACTGAAGCGTATAACAGACTCGACTTGTTGTCTTTAGAAAAATTTAGATATGGTGAAGTTTCGGTGTATCGAGACCTCAATCTCATGTTTCTTACTTCTGGTATATTCGATTCATTAAAGTGCTGTCAGCACTTATTTAAGAACTCTGCAGTCTTCTTTTTACACGATACTGACTGAAAACCTAACAACTGCCTTCTTAGCTATTAAAACTCTTTATCTTTTTCTCAAAGCTGATCTTTTCCCCTATTTTATTCTTTATATAAAATGCAGTAGGCTAGAGCTGCAGCCTAGGTTCGCACTGATTTTGAAACATTTGTGTTTTGGTGCAGGATGACGGGACCGACGAGATTAAAGAAGCTCCCAAGCCCGATGATGAGCGAAAATGAGCACTTACCGTCAAGATGCCACCTGACTTTTCCCTGGTGGGTTTTAGCAGGAGCAAGTGTTTGTCATAAAATTTATTTCCTTCTTAAATTTTTAGGGTGGTTATGCTTTTGATATTAGAACTCGGACGTCTTGGATATTGTTGTTTTCGTGATTCTGGTTTCTAGCCTATCTAGGTTATGAATGGTTTGTTGGGAAAGATATTCTTATTTCTGTAATTGGTAATATATAATTCTCTCTTTTATGTGCTTGTTTCCACCAACCGTTTTCCTGTAGGAATAAATGAAACGTTGAGCCTTGCCAATATGACTTTTGAATGAAACTACCACTCTTTATGTAAGAGCTTATATTCTTAGGTCCATGTCAACCACACCGATAGCAGTGTGAATCTGAGAAATCCTGTCAATATTCCCAACACTGTTGTTGGTTTGGTCTACATGGACCTGTTCCTCTAAGAATGAGGTTTCTAGCTAATTGGCTTCGGTGAAGAGTCTCCAGTGTACTTCTCGTTAAGGCAGTCATGGGACATGGTGATTCAAACGGAACACTTCGTACATATGTATCCTCTGAGCGCCCTCCTGAGCTTTGCGGCTGGCTTCGCTACTCAAAAGACATGTATTATCGACCACATGTGCAGAGGTCGCTATGTGTCATCCCGAACATGAGTGGTAAATTGTATTGGCCTCCTATGCATAATGGATCTGCTTGATGTTATTGTGCTGTTTTTCTCTCCTTGGGTCACCCACGACTAATAAGCGTCTTTCTTTAAGTGTAACTTGAATTACCACAAACCTACTCTATCACCTTACCATGAATTTCAAGTCTAGTTTGTTGTGCGAGACGACATGCATCTGGATGAGATGTGCATCTTGTTCTTCGGGCTTGAAAAGTACAGAGGTATGAGCGGAAAATATTTACACGACGTGTACTTTAATTAGATGTCCGGAATGGATATGTCCGCAAGTGTATCTAACTTATCAAAATATTGGGAAAAACATTTACGTGATTAGCAAAAAGTTTTTACAGAAGTTTGATAATATAACCATATCAGCCAATTAGTATAATTCAAATGACTAGTTATTCCCTTATTATGACTTTTTTAAGCTTAAGAAAACTAGGACTAAAACTAAGGCCCCTCTGTCATGTACCAACGGGCTTATGCACTTTTTTTTTTTGGGATGCTTTTATAATCCATCCATTCGGCCACATCGAAATTCGATCAAATATTGCCTTGCGATTTTGGAAAACATGTTGTTTGATACTTTGATTTGTACAGTTTTGGCGAACAAACAAGAAAATAATAAATTAAGAATAAAAATAATATTAGTGAAAGCCTTTGAACCATTCAATATTTTCAAGCAAATCTATTGGCTCTTTCTGTGTTGGTCAATGGCTCATCATTTAGCTGAGAATGGTTCAGCAAGAAATATGGAAATATGAAAAGAATAAATATTGAAGAGTCAATTCTAGACGGCTAAAAAGGGTTATAGTTCTATTAACGGTCACCAAAACACAAGAAATTATATGAAAGTACTGGTATAACGGTAAATTAGTTGTGCTAAAAATTTATACGATTTAATTTTTATATTTAATAATTATTCACCTCATATTTCTATAAAATGGGATGTTGTGATGGATAGTTAACTACATAAAATTAAATTTTACAAATTTTTGGTATAACTAATTTGTATAAAAATATAATTTATGTACACTTTTGACTGGTTCTTGAAGACTTGACAGTCAATGAAGGTATGAAATTGTGATTAAAAATCAACAGTAGGACTTTCCAACCAAGAAATAAAGCATAACATGTCTATGACCAAATATTTCAAAATTCCAGAAGCTCTCGTTAATAAATGATAAAAAAATGAAAATTCATAATCAAATTTATTTATTTCCATCCGGTCGAAATATGGTTTAAATTAGGTTCAGAATCAGTTGCTCTATTTATTTTGGTTCAACCTCTCTCTAGGTTCACGGCTAACAATGTTTTACTAATTAATTCGTTATTCATAGTATTTATCGATTTTTTTACCAGCTGATATAGCAATACAAATCTTTAAATGCAATTTGTTTTTAATGTATCTTGTTAATGACTGGATCTAAAATTTTTATTACTATATCATCGGGTAAAAAAATAAGATACAAATTTAGGTAGATGTAGCATTGCTCATGCTATTATTACGAACCTATCCCCAAGTTCCATTAAATATCTAGAAGTGGACAATTATTAGGAGTCTATTTTCAATTTTGTAGCACTAAAGGCTACAAAATTGCATTAAACTAAATAGTACTATATCATTAATTTCATATAGTTAACTCTTTAACATTAAATTTCCTTATATCACAAAAGTAATAATTCACCCCTTAAATTTTCCATTGACGATGAGTTATCACTCATTCAAGAATAGTAGGCTATATTTGGACACGTACCCTTTTCTAATAGGTAATTTTTAATTTTTATTTTTTTTGGGAAGTCAATAACATTAAAATTTAAAATCAGGAAACGAAAGAGGTGGAGTGAAGTTTTTAATTACGCGTGCTATCACACATTTCATTGAAGCCTCTGTATTGTTTTTTTTTCCATTAGATCATTTTTAAATATAATTTCGATGGTTTTATTTTAAAATTATTCTTTATATCAGATTCTTTAGATCAATTAAAGATGATACAATAACGGACTCTAACGTGACACATGTGATTCTAGATAATAATATTATATATATTTTTTATACTTTTGGAGTCTGTAGATATATACATCTTTCATGTGCACATATATTCTGAGCAAACATAATTTGGATTGTTATTAGTGAAGACAATTTTAATTTTTAAATTATCTAATTTATCTTTCAAATTGTAAATTATTTATATTTTTATTTACAATTAACAAAAGTTATTTGCAACTGGAAAAAAGGGTAAATATGTCACTAGACTATATTTAATATGTTGATCCTTATAGAGTGGTCCAGGCATCGCGAGAATTATATATACATATCTACACAAATTATGTGGGATGAGATGATCCACGGAACCACCATGACTAATACTTGTGCAAATTTCTTGTAGGTATGTTTTCAAATACTCCATCTATTGTTGCCGAATTTGGAAGTGATAGCAAAAATCTTAAAGAAAAATGGAAGCAAGAAATATTATCTAAAAATATATAAAAAAAATAGATAAATAGTTGTAAAATTTTTGGGATACGATTGGGAAACGTAAAGAAAATATTTACGATTCTTTAATCTACTATTATAAAATAAATTTCAAATTTATAAATACCCATTATATATGTACTTCCATACTTATATTTGATACTTTTTATATTTGATACTTTTAATGAATAAATTACCCTTAATTTAAAAGAATATATATGTGTTTTAGTATAAAAGTACTAAAATTACTATCTTTTTATTAATTTTTATTGAATTTTGTATGAATATGTAATCGTCAAATTTCCTATAAGTTTTCTACTAGTATCTGTAATATTTCATAATTATTTCCCCTGCATTTTCTATGTGTATCATTTGAGTTTTCGAGATGTTTTCTATGTGTTTTTAAGACATTTTCTGTGTATATCCGATACGTTTCATACTCATTATTTTTTAGAAATTTCCGACGAAAATGGATTTTGGGGGAAATGCATTTTCTATAAGAAACCGGCGTTTCCGGAAAATGTGATTCTTACATACGGTTCAATTCCGATTTTGTTGATGTCAATTCAGTTTTTTTAAACCTTTGGAAAAAAAAAAAAGAAAAGAAAACTGATAATTTCTTTTAGAACAACTCATGTGAATAGTGGATTTTGAAAATAAAAGTTCCTAGAAAAAGCAGATCAATAAGCGATTTGGTATTTAACAAAATCATCGAAAGACATGGAAAATAAAAGAGAAGTCAAATAAACAAATATTGTCAAAGTAGTTGGACATTTTGCCACTTATCTTAAAATTGTTTGACTGGATTTTCGGCTTTGGTATTTATTATATAATTTCTTAGACGTTGCAACAAAATATGGAATTGGACGAGCTATTGCTAAACCACTACACAAATGTCACCGATCGATCAGTTACTCATCATTCGACTAAGGACGGAGTCAAGGCTGAAAATTTCGTGAAAAAATTACTAGAAGAGGCTAAAAAAGTATAACAAAAATATGCTAAAATATAAAATATTTATTGCATTTTTTAAATTACCGGATCTAGATCCAATTTCAGTATTATTTAAATTAAAATGGAGCTGGCGATATGCACTATGTATAAAGTTTGTTATTTTGTTTGGCTACACTAGCTTACCTAACCATGTGGTCCAAGTTGGACTTTTTCGATTTCCATGATTTAGAAACGGAAAAAATAAATAAGAAATTATCCATTCTAATTTGGGGAGAGCCACTCAACTTTGAAGTGCAATACATAAAAAAATAATAATAAATAAATACATTTTTGGAAGCTTAGAATCACATCAGGTATAATGAACTTGCAATTTGGTAGTCAAAAAGTTGAATGAAACAAAACTACTTATTTTTCACCTGTTTATTACTCCCTCTGTCTCTAAATACTAACTCATTGCGCCTATGTTATTTAGATTAAGAAAATTCATTAAATACAAAGAGAAAAATTATTTTCATCACTAGTTCTCCTAGAATACTCTTATTAAACAAGGATTATTTTCTTGAGGATGTGCAAGGATGATTATATTATTATATTAAAGAAGTGTATTCCAATAAATTTATTTTCTAACATGGAAAGTCCCTGTATTTTGAGAGGAAGAAGAAAAGAAAATGAGTTGTCTTTTGCAATGAATGAAATATTAAATGGGAAAATAATAGGCAATAATTACTAGGCAATAATTGTTGGAGAATTATATAAAAAAAATAAAAAGTTATTTTATTATTAAGTTCGAGCTTTTAGTACAGTGGTAATTTAACATGGTACCAAAGCTTAAGAATAAAGATGTTTTGAGCTCGATTCTTCAAAACGGCACTCTTTCAAAAAAAAGAAATTAACAAAGAAATTACGGGTGGCGGGCTTTCCTAACATTAGATAGGCCTAAAATAATCTAATACACATATAAGAGGGAGTTTTGAAAAATTATATAAAACAATAAAAAATCACAGTAGCAATAAATTCAAATTCGAGTTGATACTACAACAGTAATTTACCAATAATCAAATTTACAGCAAAAGACAAACCCAATTGTTTGCTTCTTGTTTGCCACTATAATAAAAAAAAAACCAATAATATTTTTTTTATATACATTTCTTATTTGACTTATTGTGCATATAGCCTCTACAAAAACTCAGATAAAATGCTCATTACCCATCACCAAACAAAAAATAAAACAAGAACTTAGTTATGGAGAACAAGAACCCATCAGATACAGCAGGAAAACCAATTAAATGCAAAGGTTATGCAGTGCAGTTTGTACTAATTTCAAAAACTTGTTTTTGAAATCAGTTTTTGATTCTGTTTTTGGAAGTTGATGTTTTCCTTTGTGTCCCAACAGCTGCAATATGTAAAGGCCCGGGTGAGGCTCTTGTCATAGAAGAGATCGAAGTAAGCACTCCGAAAGCTTGGGAAGTTAGGATCAAAATCATCTGCACATCCCTCTGTCACTCGGATGTCACCTTATGGAAATCAAAACATGTAAGTAATCCCAAAATATTTGCATATTCTAGCAAATTAACTACACATGTATCACCAAGTCTGGAATTATGTGAAAGGAATATGATCGGCCAATCGACAAACTTGTACAGAAAGAAAGTGTACAAACTCTTATGTTTGGAAATATCTTGTGCGTTGATCATATTTTTAATGGAAAAAAACGATTCAAAACATGCTGCACATAACAATTTATGTCAAGAACTGTTTGTACGTGTATCATTAGCTCTTATGTAAAAACATCCAATACCATTTGAAGTAACTAAATTATTTTACTATGAAACTTTTTAATCATCATGAAACCGATTAGATCAACCTTAAATTCTATCAAGAAGTTAGTCTCAAGACAAATTCATAAACAATTATATGCGCATTAAATTTATTTGAACTTAAGGACTCCAAGTCGAGATATTATCTAATGCTCACGTTTTCGTGACTTATAGCTTCTAATCATTACTCGATTTTGTAAAATTACAGGGACCATATGCAGTTTATCCAAAAATTCTTGGGCATGAAGCTGTTGGGTAAAATACTCAACTACCAATACTCGTTTAATTTCATTGACATCTAGAATTGCACTCTAAATTCCAATTAAAAAAAAAATGTTTTTTTTTCATTTTCTATTTTCAGTATCGTCGAGAGCGTGGGTGACCATGTCGAGGAGCTGAAAGTGGGCGACACAGTGTTGCCAGTGTTTCTATCCGATTGCGGGGATTGTAGCGATTGTAAATCTTCTAAGAGCAACATGTGTTCACAATTTCCACTTCGAGGTTCTCCCGGGATGCCTAGGGATGGGGCCAGTAGGTTTAAGGACTCGAGTGGTGGTGTCGTGCACCACTCCTTGTCCGTATCAAGCTTTTCCGAGTACACGGTGGTTGACGTGGCGAATCTTGTGAAAATCACTAGCGAAATCCCTGTCGATAAGGCATGTTTGCTTAGCTGCGGAATTAGCACGGGTAAAGCGATCACGAGAACTCTTGCCGAGTTCATATAATTGCACGATTTACAGACCCTAAAATATAAATCGGGTGAATTGCTTTTGTTGTGTGAGTGCAGGAATTAGTGCAGCATGGAAAATTGCAGGGGTAGAAAAAGGATCCACTGTAGCAATCTTTGGGCTCGGTTCAGTTGGACTCGCGGTTAGTAGGGCTCTTTAATTTGCTCATGTTTTCGGAATTTTAAGTTTCTATCCCCCTTTTTGTTTAGTCTAACGGAAAACAAATTCATTTTCGAAAGTACTTTTGGTTTCAAGTTAAAGTGATTTCCGCACAAATAACCATTTTATGAATACAGGTTGCAGAAGGAGCCAGAGTTCGCGGAGCCTCGAAAATCATAGGAATCGATTTAAATCCTGCAAAATTCGAACTCGGTGAGCCTTGATGCAATTATCTTACTCTCTATATATCAGAATTGTCATTAATCACGAGAAAACAAGTAGTTGTGCTAAGTCATTATTTTTGCACTAATGTAAATATGAAATGCAGGCCAAAAATTTGGGATCACACACTTCGTTAATCCTAAAGAATTTTCAGATAAACCGGTCAGCCAGGTTAGCATTTATGCTGAAATTATGCTTTTTTATAGGTCAAATAAATTTTTTATCTACGAAAAGTTTCATCAATGTAATTTTCAAATTTAATTATTAAGTTTGATTACTATCTATAATCAAGGTAATTAAAGAAATGACCGACGGGGGTGCAGACTATTGCTTTGAATGCATTGGATTGGCCTCTTTGATGCAAGATGCTGTCAATAGTTGTCGTCAGGTTCGTCTATTTTTTGCTCCGGGGTAACGGAAATAATTCATTTTTAGGAGAATTTTATATCTTATATTGTTTTGTCCGATTAAAGCAAAATGTTATCGACGATTCAGGGATGGGGAAGAACAATAATCCTGGGGCTAGAAATGACCGGGTCGCCCCTAAGCGTCAATCCCCATGATATCCTCAGAGGCAAGGCTATCATCGGTTCCATGTTTGGAGGCGTCAAGGCCAAAACCGACATTCCAATTTTTGCGCAAAAATATTTAGACAGGGTAAATGCAGTTTTACAGTTTTCATAATTGATGGGATATTATGTTAATTTGTAAAATGTACAATAATATTCCCGATTTTGGTTGATATTACAGGAGGTTAATTTGGATGACTTCGTAACACATGAAATCGGCTTTCAAGATATTAACCAAGCTTTCGATTTGCTCCTTCAAGGGAAGAGCCTCCGATGCATCGTATGGATGGATAAATAGATGGATTATTCGTCATCAGTTTACGTTTATTTCCCTTTTTATCTTTTGTCGAGGGAATCTCGTTTTCATTTATACATCAACATTAATCCCCATTAATGTTTCGGAAAACTTTCTTTTGTTTTATGCAAACTTGGTTTAAATTTGATATTTATTGTATCATTTCCTTTTACTTTCACGCCTTTAACTATATATTTCTTTTAACTACTTGGCCAAATTGAAAAAGTAACAACACATAGACAGGAACATTTGCATGGAATTTGCACTCATCAAGATTCGAACCCTTTATATACGTATGAGATTGAGGGAGTGACTAAAGTTGCACAATATGTAACATATACAAGGGGGAAAAGTGCACAATATGTAAAATGGGACTAAAAATGAATGATATCCAAGTATAGCGGTAAAAAGAAAACACACCCATATCTTAGGGACTAAAATTACAATTAATCATTTTTTCCTAATATCCAAAGGGCACATCGATACTTTTAATTTGTCACTACACTACTATAAGGACACGTCTATCTTATGATACTAATGCTATTAGCAGCATATTGATAAATTTTAATTTAATTTATTTTATTGGTACCATACTAATTATCTATAGCATCACACATTGAAATTACAAAAATATTCAACCCTTTAATTTTTCTCCAACGCTTCATCTTCTTTATCGAAATACTCTCTCTCGGTCGTTCATCTTCTCCCTACAAACCTAAATATTAAAGCCTAATTTATTCAATCAAAAACATTATCTCTCTAATATTTATATTTTATTCTTTTTAGAATATTTTGATAAAAATTTTTATGATTAATGAATCTATCACTGTAACATATTAAATTTTCTTTTCAATTTCCATACAATATGTAAACATATTAGTTTAAAATATGATTAAAAAAATTTAAAATATGATTACTTAGCTTGTTTTATTGTTGAAATTGCTTGTATTTGATAAAAAATTTAGTAAAAAAACTAAAAACATATACAGAAAAATTCATAAATTTCGAGATTTATGTATAATTTTCAATTTTGTGAAAGTGGCGGAGGCGCTGGATGGAGTTTCTTGAATAATACTCCAGGTAAAGCTAATATCCTGGCAGACACCTTGAGTCGACAGA
>MKEJ01023783.1:0-13644 GCA_001753735.1 Embelia ribes | reverse complement strand
ATGATTTTTGTTATAAATAAACAAGATGAATGACAAATTTAAAATAAAAAGTGTGAAATATTTGAAAAGTTAATACATTTTATAAAATGATTAAATAAAATAATAAAATTTATATGTCATTGTGGATCTCAATTTGAGGTGATATATAAATCTTAAGGGTAGATAACTCCCCGCCCCCCCGCCCCCGCGCCCCCGTGTAAATAACATGGGCCAAGTCCATACTCCATTAGTGTGCTTCGTATGATTTTTGGACTCAAGTCTATGGGCCAATTTAACAATCTTTGCTGAACAAATTTTGAAGCATTGGGCCCAATTGATAACAAACCTATATATGGTTAATTGTTTTATGGATGATTTTTTTTAACAAAGTTATAGTTGAAAATGCGTTGAGCCGAGGTAAGCTTTGCTAGATATAGGCTTGGTCCGTTTACTGTGCCCGCTTCAAGACAAGAATGGGTCGATTGATTGAGTCATATACACTTTGCAAATATAAACAAGTTAATATAAAATGGATTCTCGAATTCATTACTAAACAAGCTTTTAGTTAAGATCTAATTCTTTTAAACATTATTAAAAAAATCAATAGAGGAATATGCAAACATAATGACAACCATATTTATTACTTCATAAACCGGAGCTTTTGATTTGTGATGCGACTTAGTGATAATTAGGGTTGTACCATCCATATTCACAAAATATAAATATTCTTTTTGTATTAGTGAACTAATAGCAGTGCAAAAGTTGAAATAGTGGGATATACAATAATATATACTATTTTATCTTAAGTCGCGGAATAATAAATAAAGTAGAAATAATATGGAATTGGTTACAAAATGGATTTCTAGTGTGGATATAGCTAGTAAAGTGAACACTATCTAATGGTAGATCATACGAACTTTAATTGCTAGTGTATTTTTACACAAGTATAAATATTTTTTGTCCTAGCCTTTGTGATCCCACTTTAGGATTGAACTAGTAATTGAAGGAAAACTCTACCAATCATTGCAAGTGATAATCATCCCATGCTGAATTATTGTTCAATCTTTCCACCGACGCATGTGATTAATCATCCGAAAGTACGTTAATAATCCAATAATTAACATTTAAAAACCTTATGTATTAGTAGGGATCAAAAACTTGATCACAAATAGACGAACCTTTGAGATCTTCATTAAAAATGAGTCATTTATTTTTTCCCGTTGTAAATTAACATAATATGTATAAAATCAATTAAAACCACTTCATATTTTATTTATTTGTATCATCCAACTTAATTAATTTTAACCATAAAAAATAGGGTAAATTATACTTTGCCCCCTCGACGTTTCTAACAATTTCAGAATACCCCCTAAGGAATCTGAAATTACACTTTCCCCCAATAAGCTATGTATGTCATTGCACTTGGCCCCTAAAGATTTTGGGGCAAAGTGAAAATTAGCAATTTGGCTTCAAGTTACTCCTTAAATTACCGAATTATTTTTATATGGCCCTAGTTTTCTAATTTTTAATTACTTAAAAAAATAAATTGTATAATTACATATATAAAAAATATTTTCCTAAAAATGTGATAGTATTTATCTAATTTCCATAATTATTAGCTTCAAAATTAATAAAATAATATAGTAAAATGGTCTTTTTCCATGCAAATCAAATTTGAATTCTGACTTAGGGGCAAAATGTAAATTAAGATACCTGAGGGGTAATTTGAAATATTTAGAAACCTCAAGGGGGCAAACTGTAATTTATCCTATTTCATATTCTTTCACAAAAATTTAAGTACAATTTTCTTGGTACAAATCATTTTATTTTGGCACCAAATTATTACTGGCACCACATTAATAAAGTTTGATTTATTTTGTTCTATTGATACCATACTAATTATCTATAGCATCACACATTGAAATTACAAAAATATTCAACCCTTTAATTTTTCTCCAACGCTTCATCTTCTTTATCGAAATACTCTCTCTCGGTCGTTCATCTTCTCCCTACAAACCTAAATATTAAAGCCTAATTTATTCAATCAAAAACATTATCTCTCTAATATTTATATTTTATTCTTTTTAGAATATTTTGATAAAAATTTTGATGATTAATGAATCTATCACTGTAACATATTAAATTTTCTTTTCAATTTCCATACAATATGTAAACATATTAGTTTAAAATCTGATTAAAAAAATTTAAAATATGATTACTTAGCTTGTTTTATTGTTGAAATTGCTTGTATTTGATAAAAAATTTAGTAAAAAAACTAAAAACATATACAGAAAAATTCCTAAATTTCAAGGTTTGCGGAAGCATGATGATAATGGCAGTTGAATAATAGAGAGAATGCAAGGAAAAAATGAAACAGTTGTATAGTTTATAATCTAACTGTAGTCATTTCAAAATTTAAAAAATAAATTATATGAGATAGTAATAATAATTTGTTTAGGTGCCAATAGTAACTTAAATTAAAAACCAAATGAGATTCCAAAATTAAAATGAAGATTCCAACCGTATCTTAAACATTTTTGAGAAAATATGATTATTTTATTTTTCCCAACAGTTTGTCTCCATTTTTTTTTTCAAATTAATAATATTGCACCAAGCGCAGCTAACGCGTTTAAAACTTCTGGACAGACTCAACTGCTACTTTTCTGCTCGATTTTACTTTTCTCCTCCCTCCGTCGACAACACTTTCTCCGGTGAGTCCCTCCACTTTCAGTCTAATTACCTCTTCCTTCTCCCTCTCTGTATATGTATGGATCTGTTTTAGATGTGAATCTCGTTTTGATCCGCTATTTTGATGCAGAATTAGATTTGCTATGGCGATGTATTTGGCGTCTCGTCGACTCTCCGTCGGGTCGACGACGTCGTTTATTGCTGAGTCGTCTCGTTTCGCCGCTTGCTGGAGATCATACTCCACGGAGTTCAGGGAGGAGAGGGATACCTTTGGACCAATCTCTGTGCCCAATGACAAGTTCGTACATTTTGCTTTTCCCTCAATTTTGTGGGTTCAATTTCATTGTTTTATTTACTTGTGTCTTGCTATAATCTCTTGTTGAAATTAAGAAGAATGATGATATATGCATACAAATTATTTGTGCAAAAAAGCTGAACAAAATTGGATTATTTGGTTTATAATTAACCACATTATTATATTGCCAAGAAAAATAGAGAGTATAGTGATTTAGCCAATTCTATGCCACATAATCCAAGTTTCTGTAATTTTTTTTTTTTACAAATAATTTGTATGCATATTATTACCCAGTTAAGCAATTGCTCTCGATTATTTCATTTTTAATAGTTTATAGTTGCACCTCATTGATTTAATTCAATCTTCATCACTTATTTTTTCAAAATTTGCTTCACAAAGTTGCTTTTAAAAGTTGATTTTAAAAGTGGTTGTATTACATTGGTAAATAAATTCTAAAAGTTGATTTAATAAGTAATCTAGTGTTTGATAAATTATTGCTTTTATTGTACAAAGACAAAAGTAGTTATGTATAGGGAATATAGTAAATATAAATGAAATTATTTTGGTAATTAATTATAAAAAAAAATTAAAGCAGATTTTCAAAGCACCTCTAAGGCTACTTCAAAAAGCATCCTAAGAAAAATAGAACCTAATTAAGAAAAATTTGTGGTTAATGTTTTCCAAACACCTCAAGTTACAATTTTTAAGAAAAAATGGCAATAGCAAGTGACAAACAACAATACCAAACTAAGCCATAGAGCATTAACACCATCATTTCTCGTTAAATTTTTAAATGTGACTTTCTAAAGAATCATTTCTCTTATATAATAGAAATTGATCATTTTCAGAATTTGTAAACAAACTTTCTATATGATTAAGATATCAATATATAAATATAAAAAAATCTTTAAAAAGTATTTCTCGAATATGTTAGTCTGTTTTTTAATTTTTCGGGAATAGAATTTCTCGTTGGAGAAAGTAGTTTTGGCTCTTGTATATACATAGTTGGGAATTGTCATTTGTTCCCGATCGTAACAACCACTTTAAGCAGTGGAAGAGCAAAATATGTGGACTGCAGCAATTTCTAGAAAATTTCTTGTAATGGAAAGATTGGATTTGTGACTTTCTTCTTTCTCTTTCTTAGCTGAGAAAGGGAAAGCTTCTTTAGAAGGGCTGGTGTGAATGCTCTTAAATTCTAAATCAGACTTTCTAAAAGCTATTTCTCTTAGAGTAATCGATATTTTAGAAATGGTACACACAAATCCTATTAAAATTTTAAAATCATGAAATCATGTATCATCTAATAAAATTTCACAGTGTATCTTTTCCTAATCTTAATGGGGTTTTGTAGTTTTGGTAGAAAAAATAATATTTTTTACTGATAGAGAAATTGCGAACAGTAAGTTTCCCAACTCAAAAATCTAGTGTTGCAATTCTCATGAGATTTCTAGAAAGAGACACTGATATGGAATATTTATGGTCCAAGATTTCTCAGTTGAGATGATAAATTAAATTAGGGAAATTTCACATTTAGAAAGACTGATGTGAATGCTCTTTACTCGAATTGGGGTGAAATGATTTGCATTTTGGAAGTCCTAACTTGTCTTACACTCTTAGTAGTGTTTTGTTGGGTATTTGATCATGACTTAATCATGATTTGGATGGTCGCCGTGTTATCACTTAAACATGTGGAATTCTGAAAAGGTTTAAGACTTTACGCTAATTTGTTTGCCATATAAGAACAAAAGGAAGATGTAAACAATTGTTTGACATCTAAAAGCCAATGCATTTGAAAATATTTTCCATCTAAAATATTTTACATCTAATGCTGTTTTTAAGGTATGTTGAATGGGCAGAAGGCATTGCTACCAGAGTTTGTCCTATTTCTTAGGTAGACTTGGTTGGGATGTTATTTGGGGGCGTAGTTCGCTATGCAGTGAATTGACCATATGCTGTGATACTGAAACAAATGACAGGCTTTTTAAAAGTTCATTCTATTTCCCTTTTAAATTTTGGATTGCCTTTTTTGAAGATCTTGATAAAAAAAAAAAAAAACAGCGTAATTGGTATTGAGGACACTGGATCATTATTCAAGGGGAGTGGTAGAGATTTTTGCTACTATCTTTGAGAAACCATACGTGTGTGGAAATGGACGTATCAGAAACACTTGACTGATCCTAAATCTTCAGTATTTGACATTAACTTCTTGAACTTCGTGACTTGTTCAATCCTTTCCTGCATTAAGTATTTTTTTTTCTTTTCCGGTTGAATGTTTGTTTCAGGCTTTGGGGAGCACAAACCCAAAGATCTTTGCAGAATTTTGAGATTGGTGGTGAGCGCGAAAGAATGCCGGAGCCAATCATTCGGGCTTTTGGCTTACTTAAAAAATGTGCTGCCAAGGTACATTACAAGCTTTAAGTTATGTTCCTCAAATCGCTCTAGTGCATCAGCTCTTATAGTCCACCTGTTAGTATTAGTTTCATACTGGTAAAAGTATTTGAGTACTTAAGTGCCATTAACTTAACTTGTTTGCTAATATTATACGAACTTTTTGGTTAAGTTGGGATTTTACCTATGCTTTACTTTTCAAATTGAGTGAACATAACTATGGGGTTTCCCCCTTCTAATGTGGCCTTGATCACGATTGTCTTATTGTTATCCCTGCAGGTCAACATGGAGTATGGTCTTGACCCGTCCATAGGAAAGGCCATAATGCAAGCAGCTCAAGAGGTAGCTGAAGGAAAGCTCAATGACCATTTTCCGCTAGTTGTGTGGCAGACTGGCAGTGGAACTCAAAGCAATATGAATGCCAATGAGGTTAGCTGATGATGATGAATTAGAATCTTTGTATATGGTATTATTCTGGGGGACTGGGTTCAGTTTTCAGGGTTTAGAAATTCCTGTCTCTACCTAAGGCCTCTTGGTCATTGGTATCTCTCTTACACTTCTATCTAGTAGACCTGAACCTTGTTCCTACATGACCCGATCAATTCGATCAAACACTCGCCATTTATTTTCAATGCTTTCTATGTTGGGAGATTGCTTTTGGTGTTTGACGTTTAAATTTGCTCTTGGTATTCTGATATTGAAGTGGTTAACAGTTTGGTATCTATATGATCATTGCTTAGAGTTGGGGTATAACGTATCTTGGTCCTTTTATCCAATTTCTTGTACCTACAGGTTCTTAATTCTGCAATTGAGAAAATATTTATTGTCCCTTGGTTTTCCAAAGAAAGCATTTTGTTTTTACTTTTACTGTGTGACAGTTAGTAGTAGCCATGTATTATCACTTCATTAACGTGCACCTTTGAAGGCTATTAGATCTATCAATGATTGTATGAACTGTTACCTTAGTCCTGTTGTAATAATAATCATACGTCGCCACCTCGACCTTTTGATGGATCAAGGTACCAAAGGATTGGTGGAGGACCTCAGAGGTAGGGATCGTAGTCTGCCCTAGAAATCTAATCTGGTACCCATCAACACAATTTACTTTGTAAAAATGTGACAACATGTTTCATGCTTGTTTCCTGTTAGCTTTCCATGTTCTTGCAGCAAAAGGGCAGCACAATTGAGAGGGCTTTATTAGCTAGTTTTGTTATTACTAATCTAATGTACTTTTTTTTTCACTCTTCTAAGTTGAAAAGCATTTGGGTTGTCTACTCCTTAGTAGCTTTCTGTATTTATAATTCACTAAATTCTTTATTTTAGCTTTGCTTAATTAATTAAACTTTTTTCTCTATTGATCTACTACAAGTATGCTATTAATGAACATAATTTTTTCTCCAAAAGTATCTCTTTTTATTTGCTTCCCTAGTTATCTATAAGATGCTAAAAAACTAATAAACGAAGTGATTTTGTCCTGCAAGTTTTTTCTTTTCTTTTCTTTTTCTTTTTTTCTTTCTTTCTTTCTTTTTTTTTTTTCTTTTTGGGAAAAAATTATTGCTGCATGTTGAATGAATGATTTTGGTGTTTTAGCGGACCATCTTTTTAGGTTTGATAATTATTTTATTTAGTTACTGCAACAGATAATAACATGCATCTGATTTCCAAAAAAAACAAGAGAATAACATGCATCTGTTGATTTTAAGAAGTTTAATTATTGGAGGTTGTGGCATCATACACACGTTATTTGTATGCATCATTTGCTGCATATTTGTATTAGTCCTAATTGCAATTTGTTCATATTCCTGACGAGTCTAGGTTATTGCAAATAGAGCAGCTGAAATCCTTGGTCACAAGCGAGGTGGTAAGATTGTGCATCCAAACGACCATGTGAACAGATCACAATCCTCAAATGATACTTTCCCAACAGTAAGCCTGACTAAAGCAAAATTGATTATGAATTTAGCATTTATTGGTCTCTTGGTGGCATGAAATAAGTTGTTTCAATTTGCAGGTGATGCACATAGCTGCCGGAATGGAGATCAATTCGAGATTAATACCTAACTTAAAAAACCTACAAACTTCACTACATTCCAAGGTTGGATTATTTTTATTTTCTTTTACATTTCCCTGGGAAAACAACCTTTTGTATTTTCAGGATGTAATGATGCTGCCATTCTATATCTATATGTGTGCACTGTGCCTCTATTGATGCTCCTTTTACATGTCGCTCATGCGGTGTTGTATATACACTCTTGCAATTATATCATGTAAATATCAAGTTCGTGCCATAAAATGTCGTTCTTCTCATGTTGTTAGAACTAAGACACCAAATTACTTACGATGAAGAAATTTCGTTGGTCAGCAGTGTAGGTCTCTTACGTCAGATATGCTGATATAGTTTATTGCATCATCTAGACAAAATGTTGGTGTTTTTCCTTCAGATGAAAAAATAGTAGCAAAGTTTGTAATCTTTCATCAAAAATTTTATTTTTCAATGAGGGTTAAGAAATTAATGGAGCCATCTAGTTGCTTTGAATTATGTAAAGTTCTGTCCATTTACTTTGTATATGCTCACTTTCTAACTGCCAAACCTTCTACTTTGACTAATGGTGCGCATCTTTGGCTTCTCTAGTCCGTGGAATTTAAAGACATCATTAAAATTGGGCGTACTCATACACAAGATGCCACACCCTTGACGCTTGGGCAAGAATTTAGCGGCTATACCACTCAAGTAAGCTTGCTCTCCAACCAACTTGAAGTACACGTTAGATAGAGTCCGGATCCTCTACCTCCTTCATTGTTCCCCTTTTTGTGCCCCGTTAGTGTTTTTGGTTCCAAAATCCTAAATAAATTAACTTAAGACATGTAAAATATGTCTTCATATTATTACACATCTTCCGGGAAAGAAAACACAATCATTCAATATTGTTTTTAGAAAATTCTCTACATTTTCAAATTCTTAGTTCCGTTGAGTATAGAAATGAAAACTAAAGGTTACATTGTCTTATTATGTAGGATTTCCTAATTGCTAGATGTATAGTGGTATTAGGAGTCATTTTACATGTCGTAATTTAATTTATTTTGGGTTTGCTAAACAAAAACACTAAGGGGGCACAATGAAGGGGGTAAAGAATCCGGACTCCGTTAGATGGTATTACCATAAGCCTTAAATATATGCTAGATGTAACAGAATTTGTTTTATGGGTGCAGGTAAAGTATGGGATCGACAGAGTCATGTGTACCTTACCTCGCATGTATCAGGTTTACAGTTAATTGTGCTGTACTTTGCCCTTTTTTTCATGTTTCTTTGAAAGAACTTGCTAATGGGAGGTGTCACCTGAGCAGCTTGCACAGGGTGGTACTGCTGTAGGGACGGGATTAAATACAAAGAAAGGGTAAGTTGCAATATAAGGTGGTTGTATTCATCATTTTATGAGGAGATATTCTATTTTTCTGTTTTGTTGTTTTTTTTTTTCCTCTGGAGTTTGAGTGGTCTTAAATGATCAATGAACTATTGATGAGTTTTAACTTTGGATTATATTGAATATTTGCAAAATTATCCAGGTTTGATGTTAAAATTGCTGCGGCTGTGGCTGAGGAGACTAAGTTACCATTTGTCACTGCAGAAAACAAATTTGAAGCTCTGGTTATTCTCCCGTTCCAATTTAATTTTGCTTCTCATATGGGGAAACTGTTCTGCATTTTTATGTTTTTGTTATACTGCCAGGCTGCACACGATGCTTTTGTTGAATGTAGTGGAGCCCTAAACACACTTGCTGCCTCCCTTATGAAGATTGGAAATGATATACGTTTGTTAGGGAGGTACACTTTACAGTTTAATAACTTTAATGGTTTTTGTGAACTCTAAGTGGACTGCCCATAGTTTTTCTTTTGTTATCTTATCTTATAATATCCTTGCTCTTTCTTACCAGTGGTCCTCGTTGCGGCCTTGGAGAGCTTATTCTTCCAGAAAATGAACCGGGCAGCAGTATCATGCCTGTAAAATTCTCTTTCTCTCTCATTACTCAAAGGAAAAATCCAGCAAAGAGATTCATCTATTGAAAAGTACCCTATTATTTCAGGGGAAAGTCAATCCTACTCAATGTGAAGCCCTCACTATGGTTTGTGCTCAGGTAACTTTTAGTGACAGTTTTTCTTTATTTCTTTTGGTTAACTTGTGTTATACTAGCCGGGGCTTTAGGGGTTAGATATGTCAAGGAATATGTACCCTATGGTCACATGACCATAGTTATGATGTCATTAGTTTATTTATGTTACCTTTATGAAGCGAGGGGGATATAATAAATTATTTGGGGATTTTTCCAATCAATCAATTTGTGCATATCACAGGTGATGGGGAATCATGTCGCTGTTACAGTGGGCGGATCTAATGGTCATTTTGAGCTGAACGTATTCAAGCCCATGATTGCTAATGCTCTTCTACATGTAAGTGTGTTATCATAATGTACTTCTGTGATTGTAACAGAGGTCAGACAGATCATGAAATTATGGTGCTTAAGAGGTTTTTGGGAGGTGAATGAAGCCAATTCGAAGTGATTTATCATCTTCTAGCAACATATTTTCTCGATTGTATGATGTGTGATTTTGAGTTCTAGTCACACTTACTGCAGCTGAAAATGTTTTGTATGTGGCTTACAGTCTCTGAGGTTGATCGGTGATGCATCTTCTTCTTTTGAAAAGAATTGTGTACGGGGAATTCAAGCGAATAGAGAACGCATATCAAAATTACTGCATGAGGTAGGTTGCTAAATTGCATAGCACGTGATAAAACCTTAATTTCATTTCTGAAGGCTAATTAATCATCTTTTGGCTATTCTACTTCTAATGGCTTCCCAGTCGCTAATGCTTGTCACGTCTTTGAACCCTGTAAGTTCTTATCCACATGTTTGATATTTATCCTTTCCATTCTCAGTACTGCATGCGTCATTATCTAAAATTAGTTTCTACTTATCAACATATTAACTGCTACTTCATTCCAGAAAATTGGTTACGATAATGCTGCTGCAGTTGCCAAGAAAGCCCACAAGGAGGGAAGCACTCTCAAGGTGATTGTCCTCTGTCATTAAAAAATAGTTTTCATATATAGCATGTAGAAAATGCTATGAAAAATTTATTTGGGTGGTTTTGTTTTGGCAAGTACGATTTTCCAGCTACCCAATAACGTTACCTACACATTGATAAGCAGAGTAGCCGCCGTCAGCTTATCACATCCATGTGAGAGCGCAAATGTTCAAAATCTGTTAAGAAGCGAACTAATTATTAATGTGGTGAAAGAATTAATTGGTGCATCTCAATGTTGGTTTGATGTTCCATTTGTTATGCCCAGTAGCACTCTTCCTGGTATAGTAGGTCAGATATTTTAATCATTAAAAATTATGGAATAGGTACATAAATGTCATCCATGCTATTATACTCAACTTTGCGTAATTTTTTAATGTGTATACTAATACGGGCTCACATTAATATCATATTGGGGTTTCCTTTGCTGGCTTATATACAAAATTGGACTTGCATTCAAGGTAAAATGGAGTATTAATTTGTGGTGTCATGACGTAAAATAATAAACTACCATGAACTTCTACAATTTTACTGAGTTGTTAGTCATTTGTAAAAAGTGTCACGAAATTCTAAAACAGAGATGATAAAAAAAAAAGTTAATAATTTTGGTCCGAAACCTTGTAAATTCAGCTACTATTAGCAATTCTTCTACCACAGAAAACTGAAGAAAGGATGTTCTCCTTTAAAGCAAATAAGAAACATAGTATTGCAAAGAAGTTGAAGCTGAGCACACCCAATTCTGGTATTTGATTTTGCAGGAAGCTGCTCTAAAACTTGGAGTGCTTACCAGCGAAGAGTTTGATCAACTGGTATTGCCGGAGAAGATGATCGGTCCCTCAAACTAATGCTCAGGTTTTAGAGCTCATTTTTTTGCACCATTTCCCTCTACTTAGAAATAAAGGGCCAATGTTCATTTTGGTTTGAAGAAAAACTGTGTTTTAGGTTAATCTTTGTTGGCTTTGTTCACAACTTTGAGGGCTTGGCTGCTAATTCTTGGGGCTGAGGAGAAAGCCTCCCCAATTTTGTAATAGATTGGTTACAGAAATATTTATCAGAATATTTCAGAGGAATAATAAACTTGAAAAAGTAATTTGATAAGGAATAATAAGTTTGTGAAAGATATGTCCTTATGTGTTGTGCCATTTTTTGAAGATTTTTGTGTACCATGTTTTCGTGTGAGAGCTCAAGTGCTCAGTCTCCGTTTAACCAATTATTAGAGTTGTGGAATTTATCGATACTTTCCATGGTGGTTTGATGCCCCATTTTTGCTTCCTGGTAGCACCCTTCCTAATAGAGTAGGTTAGAGGTTTTAGTTGTTGAAAACAATAAAATAGATAAAAAAAAAATGTCATCCACGCCAATGTATGCATTAATCTTCTTTGGATTTTTTTGTTTGTGAGCCAGTTGAGGCTCGTGTTATTGCCATGTTGGGGTTTCTTTTGCTTGGCTTATATTTGTCTTTGATTTGTATTCAAGCTTAAAAGAAGTATAACATTGCATGCCACAGGAGAAATCATAAAATACTTTGAAATTATCTTAGTTGACTAAGCCGTACATTTCGGTTAATTTTCAGAAAGTGTCATGAAATTCTGCAACTGAAATGATTTTGAAAATTAATGTTGTCGGAAACCTTGAAAATTCAGCTACCATTGACAGTCCTACCGAAAACAACTGCAGAAAGGGTGATAATCTTTAACAATAAGAAACATGCTATTGCAAAAACAGTACAGCTGAGAATACCCAATTCGGATATCCGATTTTGCGGGAAGATGCACTAAAACTTGGAGTGCTGACCAGCGAAAAAATTCGATGAACTTATAGTGCTGGAGAAGATGATTGGCCCCTCAAACAAATGCTCAGGTTTTAGAGCTTGCAATTGTCCCCTGAGGCCGTTCTAGTAAAAAGTACCATTTTCCGCATCATTTCCCTCTGATTAGACAATAAATGGTGGGTTAAATATTTATTAGTATATCAATCTATTGGTTAAAATCTGATTGATACAACAATTTTTTTTCTCTGTCCAATTAATACATTCTTTTTTGATTTTTATTAAATCAATATATTTTTGATAGATTTCATCCAAACACACGACGGAAACCGTCTGCGTGCTCTGCACATGATATGACTACCACGTATAAGGGTTATTTAACCTCCATATGTGGTTAATAATAATCAATGTTTCTTATCAACTATACCTAACTTCATTTACTTTTGTTACAGAGAGAGAGGGAGAGTGCAAGATCGCGTATAGTGGTTTCTTTCTCAAATCACTTATGAGTTTCATCTCCATTTCATGAGGGAGAGAGAGCGAGTTTGAGAGTGAAAGATTGCATTCAGTTTCTTTCTATAGGTTGTACAATACAATAAGTGGTTTTAAAAGATGGGTTGAGAACACCTCCTTATCGTAAGTCTTCTATCTCATCTTTACTCTATATTTGCTTTGTATTTATGGTTTTCTACATCTAATATGTTTTAGCCATCCCGATTACGATACTAATTCAACCAATTCAACATGACCAATGAATTCGCCCCGAAATCCATCTACGGCACATCATAGCAAAAATGATACAATAATACCAACAAAATATGTATTGAATCTAAACAACTTTGGAATTGAAACAATTTCTCATTACGCACCTCAATTTTGTGATAGAAACGAGGTAAAGCACCAACGTTTGCTCAAAATTGCACACACAACAATCTACGCCACACCCTAGAAAACTGATAGGAGAATTAGGGATTCGTCTCGAGTAGTGTGATCTCTTCCCGACCCTTTTCCCCTCACTTTCTCTCCCTCTCTGTGTTTTTTGGTGAAAATTGTCCATTCAATGTGTAATGTCCCGTATGTCCATAAGTATGATATAAGTATGACATGAGTGGTCGAAGTATGAAAAACATAGCATTTTCATTGCTTGAAAGCATTAAATCGACGTTAGAGTCGAATCTCGTCAAGTATTGAATTTTGGAAATATTTTTATTTTAAAATATAACAAATAAAGTATAGAATTTTATGATATAATTTTTATATTTTTCTAATCATAGTCAAAGATGGCATTTGTTCATTGTCTTCTTCTTCTCTATATTAGCCGTGTATGAGGAAGCCATAAAAACCCACCAAAAAGCTAGCTTTTAGCTCTTATTTCATCTATCAAAACCACACAAAAATTGAAACAAAACCCGGAATCGGATTCTACGTCAATTGCTCGTTCTAGTAA
>MKEJ01023777.1:0-29888 GCA_001753735.1 Embelia ribes | reverse complement strand
ATATTTAGATAAATGGTAATATACATATTTTGTTAAATTCGTTTTTATCCTTATTTCGTTCAAATTAATAACTAAAATAGTTGTAATTTTATAATAATTGAAAGGACATTTTCGGATTGCAAAATAGAGGAAATGTTTTATCTCTTCACAATTTTATAATAGAGTTAGATTTTTTCCAATACCTTTTGTTTTTTTTTAAAGACATAATACTCATGTATAAGAGAGTGGTTTAGAAATATTTGTTGTGCTCTAAAAAATAAAAACATGCTTTCTTAGCCCGGTATGGTCTACTCTTAGTCTCAACGGAATGGCGACCTTCGATGCCATTGATAGTTCGGCTTTGCATTGTTGCTGCCCCATCGATATTTGTGGATATCCTCGTGTTGTTGGCAATTGGTACCAACACGTCGCTCAATTACATTAGGTATTCTCCTTTTATATCTACGTTATACTGAGATGTGAATTGACAGTTGTAACATATCTGGTGAATCCACCTTTATTTTATTGGCCGGTGTAGATAATTTAGTATTTTAGTTTATTGTAATTTTACGTTATTGCTCGATTAGTGGTTTCACAGACTTAATGCTTGAGAACTATGAATTTTTCTGTATAATACTTCAAGATTCCTTTTCCTAAAGGCCACGATGGTTGAACTTGATTATGGACTCTGGTTACAAGTAATTGGTCTTGAATGTCAAAGAGTAGGTGTTGGATATAACAAACTATCAATCTATCTGGTGAGTTTTAATACTATTAGCGGTAAATGCAATTTTTTTTATCCAATAATAGAGTTTGTCTTTTAAGTTCTATTTATATTATGACTTTGTTGGCTCGGCCTGTTAGCTATTTTTTTATATTTCTAGCATATTATATAGTCTTATATGTTTATTTATTTATGTATCAGGTTAATTTGTATTTTTTAGTGTATTTATAGTCTAATTTTTTATATTCACTGCCTATGTAATTTGTGTTAGTGTGGTTGAGTTGTAGTTCCTTATGGAGCATTGTAGTATTGGCTGGAAAAATGTCGCATTCTACTTTATTTATTTATTTTTGGAATAAATGATATTAAAACTTTAAAATATATATAAAAAATTAAATAATTACTAAACAATTTTAATGAAATCATTAAATAGTTTTAATTTTAGCAAAAAAATAAATAAATATATTTTGTCCAAATACCTTTCACTAAATATTCGATTCAAGTAGAGTGGTTAGAAAATAATTAGAAATAATATAGTAATTTTGAAAGAAAAAAAAAAGTAATTAATGCAATATTGATTTTCTAAACTAACACTTAAATGAATGAAAAAAATTATATGATACAACACTTGTTTAAGTTGAGCGCAATAGGTTAAAAACCGAATATATATAGTTTTGTTTAAAAGAACGACATATAGTGAACCCAATTGTGGTTAATTTAGCTAAGGATGTGGTTCAAAGTCTAGTCATTTTCAGTATATGAGATTAGTACTCCAAAGCACTAATGTGATAGAAAGAAATATCAATCACAAAATTCAAGTAGTACGGATGAAGTGGAAAAATGTATCTGAAATTTTATGTGACCTTAATATAAAGGCTGATTTTTTTTTTTCGTAAGACCGTAGCATAACCAATTTTATTTTATGGAAGCGGGTATTGGGGCATTGAAAAACAATTTGAATACAAGATGAGTGGAGTATATATGCATATTTTGAGGTGATACGTGGGAAGATTATGAAATATAGGATTAGAAATGAAGCTATTCGGATTAGGTTATGAGTGACATCAATTGAAAATAAAATAAAATAAAAGAGCCGTTTAAAATAGTTTAGACATGTAAAAAGTAGTCAAGTGAGTGTACCAGTTATAAAATGCGAGATTATTACATTGGGATTTGACAAGAAAGGCAGAAATAAGCCTCTAACTATATGTACATAAGTGGTACAAAATGGCATACATATTACAATGTTAGACGAGTGAATGGCTTTCAATCGGAATGAGTGGAATACGATGTTAGACGAGCAAATGACTTTCGATAGGAATAAGTGGTATCGAAAAACCCACATTAGCGAGCCGACTTGATATCTTATTTTGTTTCATTTTAACCTATCCTAATTTGTTTAGATTTTCAAGGATATAATGATAACGATTTAAGGTGCTTTTTTTATTTATCTAAATAAACTGAAAGTTTGACATGGCTGCATGTATTTTATTTCTTAGCCATAAATAAATTAATTTATTTACTTAAAAGTTACAATCAAACAAACACACAGTATTTTAACTCCGAAGAGGCAATTATCTTATCAAAAGTTGATCGCTATATATCTCTTAAACCCGTGTCTCCCAATGGATGTGGAATAAACTCCCCACAAATAATTGTAACCAGGTTCAAAATACTCAATTTGGTCACTTTGAGGGATTTTTGTTTTTTTATATATCCCAAGGTTTCGAACAGTTGAACATGTTGATGAGCCTCTTTCATTTTCAATACGAGCACGACACAACGTGGCTGGACAATACGATATCATGGCTCAAAGTTTTTCGATTTCAAAGTTTTAATAACTTCTGCACCAAATTTAGTGCAAATTTTAATTTGCTTTATTCATGAGTTTTATTCAAGTACTTATTTAATCTTCTTACCAATATTAAGAATTTTACTCAAGAACATCCAAAACCATCAAATAGACTCCATTTGAACTTAACTTTATATTGGAAAATTATGGTTTTGATCGTGATTTTCAATCAAATTTGAGCAATTTTTTAAATGGGATCCACTCAATATTTTTTGCCGTTCTCCGGTGGATTTGTGTTAGGATTGGTGCAGGGGACGAACCACGCAAGAGCACATGCACACGTATGCCAAACACGCTGCTGAAGAACTATTAGTACATATGAAAAACATGTGCTGGTTGCTAGAAGATTCAGTGCAGATTGATGCAGCAAACTATGGGCTTGATTGTCTCAAAACATGATATTACTTTCCTTGTTTATTTTTGTTCCTTTCCTTAGAATCTATTAGAGTAATTGTGGCCTTATATTCAACCATGAGAATAATAACGTACGGCTTTTATAGACCAATAAAAGGTTGTAAGCATTTCGAGTCAAGGTATGAAGAAAAGTATATCAATATCTCAGTTTCATTTGCTTGTTCACACAACGTGAGCGCGATCTCGGTTTCTGAATTGGTTCTTGGTTCTATCAGTTTGAAACTCTTGTCGTGAATTTCGAGACAATATATTCACATATTACAAATGACAAATAATGTGAATAAAAATTAGTTTTAATGTCACGTGTTTAAAAGGGATTTGAAGTGGGGTGTTAAAATTTGTGGGAATTATCCTACACCGAGGAGATAAATATTTTATATGTGTTATAAATATAACATGTGCTACTAGAAGTGTAATCTCGTATGATACTTATACATGAAAGTGAAATCACTATACACAAGCGCGCTGTCTGGCCGAGCCTGACTCGAGCCTGGGCTTCGTAGTTGGTTGTGCATAGGTCATTAGACGCATCCTTATCCTTATCCGGGTTCGTGGTCAATGCTCGAGCTGAGTACACGTGAATGGTTCGAGCAAAGTATTTTAATTAAATACTTTTAAAAATTACATAAACACCCTAAGAGCTTCAGAAATTGCAAAAAAAATCCAACCTTAGATTCCTTGAAACTGTTATCAATAACGAGTGACTTAATGACTGAAAAATGTAACATTCTGCATGATTTTTCGCTATAAAAAGATTATGTGTCATCCCTATTTTTTATCCAAAAAATAACATAGCATTGCATCTATTTTTGCACACGTACACATAGTCATGTAGAGAGTCTGTTACAGTGACGCACCACAAAAGATTTTACTAGACATCTAGATTGCAGCTTTTATCATGGCGTAGTGGGCAAACTTTATATTTTGGGAATCCATTTTCAGTTCATGCTAGAAGCAACTCGAATGGGATGACAGACAAATTGGATTTAAAATGATACAGTAAATTGTAATATCGTCTAGTATTTTATTCATTATAATATTTGTATTTCTCCAATTTGGTTTGTAATAGCAGCGTATGAATATAAATTTTAATTTCTTCCATTTGTTTAATAATAAATTTCTATTATTTCTAATTTATTATTTATTATTATTAAAAAATTATTTAATTATAGCTGCACCAATATTTCAAAAGTTGCTCAAAACTTGTGAAAATTTTTATGAAAACGCATAAAATTCCAATACGGATTAGCACATTATATAAGCACCTCTCAGTTGATATATTTAGCTTTGTTTTCCAATGTGAAAAAAAAACGCATGGACTTGAGTTTAGTCATTTTTTTAAAAATAATTTTGTTTATCTTTTTTTTTTTTTTAGGGGAAAAAGCAATCAAGTTGCTTATTTACACAAAAAAATTATTTATATGTTGTTGAATTAGCATAAATAAAATGTCAGATGATAGGAATGGGCACATGCTTTTTTCATGAAAAAATTATAATATGATGGTGAAATTTATCTTTTTCAATAAATGAATGTTGATAGAGCATATCTATTTACATTAAATCTACTTAAGTGCTGTTGGTAGAGAATTTTATTTTTTCTGAGAATAGTTGGTTGAGCATTATTTTCTCTCAAATGATATGTCGTATGCAATCACCAATTTTTTTTATTATTTTTATTATTTTTTAAGAATTTATTTTGCAATATATAAATATGATTGTGATATGTTACCATAAATCACGGCTTTTCCATAATTGTGCATTGTAAAAGTTGATGCAAAGTTAATAAAAATAGGGGCAGTGTATGGTAGTCATAATAAAGGAGGAATAATATTATTTCCATGGAAAATAAATATGCCCCGATGGTAAAAACTGAAATAAATGTAATTGAACACTGACCATGTAAAAGCTGGTTGAAACATGGTAAAAATAATTGAATCTTAACTCGTGTAATTTAATGAATTTTTAATATTTACCTGAGAAAAAATTCATTTTTTTTTCCATAAACTCTTTAAGCGTATAATGCAGGCATTGGATCTCTTTTAATACTCATGATGATCTTTCTTTAAATTTATTTTTCACAATTCATAGTGAAGTTAAAGCAATTATAGTTAATTTTTGGAAGAAAATTCAGTGTTTTTTTAATAAATCCGAGTCAACAACCAATCATATATTAGTTTATCATTAGGAGGGGGAAAAAAAGATCGATCATCAGGCCATGGACCCATTTCTTATTTTTTTTTATTGTCGAAAATTGATGTCAATTTATATTTTAGTCGGAAATTTTAATGAAGATTCCTAAAGTTAGGCCTGGAGTGTGATACATTTCTTAAAGTATAAATTACTAAACAAGAATTTGTTTATTTTTTGGGATTTTAGCCTAATAATTGTGATATTTAACTACTTAACTTTCAACCTGAATTTTCTTTCTCTTATACATGATACGTATATCTAAATTGTAAACTCTATAAATTTAATTTCCTATTCCGATTTTTTCCGGGAAAAAATCTTTTTATAACCTTTGTTACAAGACACTTCATGAATATCTAAAGGGCATATCCTTTGTCCGTTTTCTAAGTTTCGAAAAGATAAAAAGAGAGCTCACCAAAACTATTTAATTGGATCATTCAGTTTTTTTTTTTTATGTAATAAAAAATTTAATTTTTGTATTAAAACTTTAACAAAAAAGTCGTAGACAATAATTACTCTGACTTGTACTTTGTGAATTGCAAAAATTTTGGTGAATTTTAATTTAAACTTTTGGTGAATTTTGATGGTAACTTCTGCAGTGAAAACACATATCTCCCACTACTCATTCCATATATTTTTCTGCTTTTTTGATAGAAATTCCTGTGAGCACTTTTGCAGTTCAAGCAAAACAAAGTTGATTAATTTGTCCCACTTATATACTATGATTAACTTATGGTGTACCTTTGATGGTTACATATATCTAGCAACGTGATTATAAGTTTATTAAGGGACTACAGTTTCTTCTATAATTTTAGCAAATTCATTAAATATTTGATATTTTAATATAATTTTTTTTATGCAACTTCAATATCTTTGTAATAAAATTTTTAGCACTCTATTATAATATATATGATTCTTAGCATCTCATTTTTAATTCCCAAATTCCCCAATTGATACGAAAATCATGTTGAGGATTTTTATTATTCAAGCAAAGCTAAATTTGGTTAATTTGTCACACATATAACCTGTGATCTCACATGTCATTATTAGATGGGACTTTAGCACGGCATCACTTAAATAATCGTACACGCATTCTTTGTCTACTGTGAAAATAATTTTTTTTAAAAAAAAAGGGTGAATTATCAATGCATATTGTTTCTCTTTTAAACTTTTTAAAGTAATTAGAAAATTTGTGTCCCAGATAACAAATAACCGATTAAACATGTGATTATAAAATAAGATTTCATGGATAATAACTTAGAAACTTTATTATGTTATGTGTGGTGAGTATTAATTTTTGTATTGATAGAAATTTATTTTTTCTTGTATGTTTGTCGGATCCTTATTTATGACGTCAATGTAAGGTTGTATACGATAGAATTTGTGCATAATTTATACATATCCTTATCCTTCTTTTAGAGTTATTATTATTTTTTTTATAATCAAAATCACGGCTTTATTATATTAATTGAACCGTTTTTTATAGTAAAAAATGAGATATATGTCTACAATTCTGGTTATTAGTTGAAGGTTAGCAAATCATACAAAAAAGTTAGGTGATACTGTTTAAAAAAAAAAATCCGCTACCAAAGAATGCACCATTTGCCAACATATCAGCTATACAATATTTGCTTATATCGACAAAAAAGAAATATTAACTAGCGTTTTTATTTTATTCCATTATTCTTTCCCTATATATATATATATGTATATATATATATACACTCTTTAACGCTATGAAAATTGCATTTTTCTGCTTATAACCCAACTCATTTACTATTGGCAAGCCCCTACTCGGTTAGTTGGTCTAGGAAAATAGAGTAAATTAGCCATAGGAACTCTTTTATGGACTACTTAAATTAGCAACCACTAATTAATTTGATGCAAACTTTTATCAAATACCAAGCACCTAAATTGTACTTTAAAGATAATTTAAATATAGCGTAATTTAACGCCCATTTTCAAATCAACTGTGTTTGGATTATTATGAAGTTAATAGCATGTGATGGGGCAGCTAAGAAATAACCCGAGGAATCAGTAGATTATGACATTATTGTTAGCTTAATTGCAAACAAAGAAAACTTGGACGATCTGTCACATCCATATAAAATATTAATCATAGTTGCCCAACCAAAGGGGATTCGTAGTGGAAAATGGAAACGATAAATATAAGTCTAAAAATATAGTAAAAACAAAAACATAATTACAAAATTTATTAGATGTAATTGTAAAACGTGTGCAAATTATAAAGAAAACATATATAATTATTTTATATAGTATTATAAAATATTTTTCAAACTTATAAATACTTGTTATACGTAAATTTTTATACTTATATTTGATACTTTTGATAAACATATTACTTATAATTTAAAAGATTATACATAAAAAAATTATTTTAACATAAAAATACTATAAATATTATATTTTAATATATTTTTATTAATTTTTATTTAATTTTATGTAAATATGTATTCGTCAAATTTACTATAAATTTTCTACTAGTATCCATAATATTTCAAAATCGTTTTTCCTACGTTTTCTATATGTATCATTTGAGTTTTCGATACGTTTTTTATGTGTTTCCGATGAGTTTTCTATACTTTTTTTAGGTATTTCCTACATATTTTCCTTAAAAAATTTCGGCATTTCACCTTTGTACTGAAAATGAGTTTCCGACTGGAAAATCAATGCTACGATGTGTAAGCATAGGCTTTTAAGTTAGGTTTATTTACTATTTTTATCTAAATAAGCTGAGAATTTTAAGTTGAAAGTATTCAATATATTTTCTCAATAAAAATTAAGTTGGTTTATTTGCTTAAAATTATAACCAACCAAACCCTTAAAAATTTCCCCTTGTCTCACGATGATATTTTTGAAATTTTAATTTTTGTTTTCTTTCCTTTATCTAATACCTATTTTAATATTACACTAGATTAATATTTGTTAACAAGAACCTAGAAAACATGAGCAAAAAATGTTGTGTATATATTTATGCACACCTGGATGAGTGAGCGAACCCACACTAGTGGAAAAGGAAAATGATTTAAAAGGAGAAAATTAATTTTTTTTAATTATAAAAAGTGATAATTGTATTTTTTCCCTCGAAACTCAGTACAAGAATTCTCTCGTTTAAATTTAATTTATGGAATGAAAAAATTTTTAATGCAGTATTTTTTGAAAAAATGTTCCTTCAAAATTTAAAACTGCTGTGAATGGTCTAGTTCACGAAAATGAGAAGGGATTGGATTTTTGAAATGACTGAGCTGACATTGTGAGCATTATTAGATTTTTTTAATTAAACTATCCTATTAATGATAAACCTCATTCCATTAGCTCGGTATTGGTCGAAAATTAGAATAAGCCAATTTTAATTTCGGATTTGGAAAAAGGACATTGGTGATAAGATTTTAACACGATGATGAATATAAGTCTTTGATGCAATCATAAAGTTTCAAATAATTTATTGAAAGTTGGTAAGATTGAAAAGTTTAAAGCTTTTTAAGTAGGGTCACACTTATCTGTGTATGTAATTCAGTGTCACAGTTATTTTGTTTCCTACTTTTCGCAACTGCAAATAATAACTTAGTAACGAGAAAGTAAAAGTGCTTTGTGTACAATCTATGAGACCTAAAATAGTACTCTATATATTAATTAGGGCAATTATCAAAACTACATCCAAAGTTTTATTTTTTTTAATTTAGTTCCAAAGTTTTAATTTGTCTCACTTTCACCCCCAGGTTTTAAAATTCTATCAATAATGACCTTTTGTCATTTTTCAACTTTATTCCAAGGATAAGCTATATTAAGACATTTATATTTATTTAATAAATTGTACTACACAATGAGTAATTTAATTAGTAAAATATCATTTTTTAAAGTACAAGTTAAATTTTTTAAAATTTGCAAATAATTCATTTAAGTTTAGTTTAAGTTTATTGTATTTTAGCTCACTATTAATATTTATCCATCCATTATATCTTAGTTAAAATATTACTTAATGAAGTTATCTAATTTTATTTCTTATAAAAATAGTTTTCATCAATGAAAATTACTTAAAAATATCTCAATAGAAAGATTACGAACAAAAGTGTCAAACAAAATTCGTTACGACTTTTTTTTATCCTTTTTGTAAATAGAAAGATTTATTAAAAAGGGCCAAAAGAATGATGGCACATCGTTTAACAAAAAAATATACTTCTGGAAATTTATTCATTTTCCATGTATAATACTATTTCTTGATTAATTGTAATCTAATATTATACTATTTATTGATATTATATTATTTTTTAAATATTAATATGTGTATTAAATATGTATGTACATATGTGTGTATATATACATAGTGGAATTTAAATTTTGTTCTTGTATAAGTTTTTTCACTTTTTCTCATATTTCTTTTTATTTATTTCAAGATGTTCTCTAATACAGGGGTAAGATGGTCCAAATTTGAGGCAAAAGGACCTTAATGATGGAATATTGAAACCTGCTGGTGAAATTAATAAAACTCGAACCATTGGGACTAAATTGACAAAAGGCCAAACCGTAGGGGTAGGTTTGATAATTGCCCAATTAATAATTGGCCCAAAATTTAAAGCTCATTTACAAAATAGTTTGGGCTGGTCTAAATTATTTATAAATGGAGCCCCCTCTTCTTACAACTTATTGTTAGTTTCTCTTGTTTTATCCCCTCAATGTTATATTAAGCCCAGAAGAAATCAGAGATTCCTATCAATTTGTCCTCAAAAAGGCCAACAGAAATATCGAAAAATTATTTCATTTGGCATGTATGTGTTATAACCAATGTTTATAGGAACCATTTTATCTGAGACAATCTCCGTACCAGAAAAAAATATTTTATTTTGATTAAATTGACTAAAAAATTGGCTACTTTTGGGCCAATTCGCCGACCTCTCAACCAGAAAATTTATATTGTATTAGTACAAGAGTTAGTGTTAACCATATATTTTATCAATCAATTTGGCTCAAAAATTGGGAAAATGGTAATGGTTTACCGCTATGTATTTATTTATTTTATGATTTACAGTGTAGTTGTTGAGTGGTATTATTAGATTTATTCAATAATACAATTTTTTTTTTTTACTTAAGCGTTTTCCCATTTTATGGCACATTTCATTATTTCATGCCTATATATCACCATTCACGGCAGTTACTGTTGGGCTAACGGACACATGTAATGGGCTTAGTATAGAGCTTTGTCAATAGACCTTTTGGGGTTACAGCCCAAATAACTCCTCATTCACTATCCCGTCTATATAGCTAGTTCGGAAAGACTATTAGCCCATTTGTCAAAAACATCGGCTTGACCAGTTGAGGACAGATATATAAATGAACAAAGCCTTTTAAGAGCTTTTCGATAACGGATAGTTAAATATTAAGTTCGTTTGATAAAAAAAAACCAAGAATTTGATTTTATAACTCGTTTGTTAAATGAGCCGACAATTTATTCGAGAGTTTAACTCGTCTATGTATATTTATCAAATCATCAAATATGTATAACACATACATACATACATACATACATACACATATATATACATATATATATATATATACATATATATACATATATATATATATATATATGTATACGTCCGTATGTATAATTTAGGGATGAGAGAAAAATTTGAGTGGTCGGACAGGATTATGGCCTCATTGGCACCCATTCGTCCACCTTTGCAGTGTAAACGCAACCCAATCACACATTAAGGTGATTCATTTTAGCTTAAATTTTTATTTTTCAGGTAATATATCACTCATAAACTTTATTATAAAAATTAAAAATTACCAAATCCTTGTCACTTCCAAATCTGGAAATTTTTAACAGTTGCCAATTTTATGTCTGAATTTATACCTATATCCAAGTCTATACCTATTAGAATGCACTGATATCTCTCATATCGGGTGTGATTTCACAATGAAAAGGAAATATTTTATCGATTAGATTCAAACTCCGATTCATTAATATTTTTTCTTAATAATTCAACTCCTAATCTTGATATAGAATATGAATGAAATTATTGTCTCTCTCGGTTACTATATTATTCAGAATGTATTAATACTTTTGCTCTTCTAAAAGAATTTAATACGGACTTAAGCGAATTAGGGACGAGTTTCCACGTGTGTATATGCATTTTTGTGATTCTTCAAATGAAAATATGAAATGGTTGACAGTAATTACAAATGTATAAGGTTTTAATTTTAATGAAACATCATATTTTGGTAAAGAATTTGTTTATGATGTAAAAAAATATCACGTGTTTAAAACAATTCAACTTAGAAATGAAGTCTCGAGTGTCATGAAATACACGTGTTTTCTTCCATTTAAAAAAAAAGTGTTATTCATTTACTTTTGGTAATGTGAAAAATCTTTATACTATTGTATTCGAAGAAAAATAATTTCTTCAAGTTATGTATAAAAAACATAATTTTTTTCTCCCTTTGCAAAAAAGAAAATAAAAAATCTCTTCACCCGCAGTATAAATTTATTGGTAAAAGCGTATGAAAACATCATTCAATGTTTAGTGACGAGCAATCAATTTATAATCACAAAACTAATTTATTATGTGCAACTATAAAATTATATTTGAAATTTTTTATAACCAGACTTTTTTTTAGCTTTCGACTGGTATTAAAGAATCCTTTCCCAATTTTTGGTATTATTAATGGAGGTTAGGCTTGGTTCAGTCGGGTTCGAGTTAAATTCGAAATTTGAACTAATATTTTTTTTGGAATTGAACCGAACCTGAAATTCATTAAAAATCGAACCGAACTTGAACCGACGAAGCTGGATCGAACCTGAAACCCGAACTGAATCCGAAGCATAATTAAAAAGCGTTAATAAACTGAACCCGAACCATCATTAAAAACCGAAATTTAAAAATAATTATATTTTTTTATTTAATACTTAATAATTTCGAATTTTATGTTTAAACCTGAAAATTTTTTGGTATACCCAAACCCGAATCCAAACCCAAAATGTCACGAAAACCAAAAAAATTTCGGTTCCAAACTTGAACCCGAACTGTGACAAAAAAATTGAAACCGAATTAAATCGGTTTGATTCAGATTTCGATTATCCAAACCGATGAACAATCGTAATGAATGGACACCTAAATCGTGATTTTGAATATGAATTGTTTATTTGGTTGTAATGTTTAAGTAAATAAGTTAATTTATTTATATTTTAAAAAAAATTGATTATATACAATTTAACTTTTTTAATTTATTTAAGTTATAAGAGTAAATAAATTAAACTAAAAAATTTAACAATTAAATACTATCCAGCATTTAAATAAAAAAATTAATAAATTAAAAATGATAACCTGGAAGGAAGGGAGTCGTAATATTTGCATACCTGTCGTCAATTTTACGCGGTTCTAAAATTAAATTCATAAAAAATATATATATAAAAATCATACACTTGGTCTGAAATATATTGGGCGCAGACCAGTGGTATACGTGGCGCATCCTCATTGGTGAACGCATCACAATTAGTGTTCTTCAGATAGTCTTATTTTCAACGAATCCTACGCACCTCCCATTTCTAGGGTTCCCTCTCTCTGTTTTCTCCCTTCCACTTCTCCCGCCGGTGGATTTTCCCGGCAAAATTGATTAATTTTCCCGGCATTTTCCAAAATCCACAATATTGCAATTATACACATCCATAAATTGTGTTTTGATTGAATTCTTGTTAATTGCAAAATTAGGAGACTAGGGTTTTCGATTGTTGACTTGTGTAGAAGAAGATGACGAGCCAGGGGGGAGGTTCTTCTAGAAGGAGCATATCGTTGACGAGCAACTCTTCCAAGGCCCGAAAATCTATCTCCTCGTCTCACGCCGTGTATTTATCTCTCTCTCTCTCTCTCTCACTATCGTATTCGATCGGAATTGATTTGGTGTTATTTGATTGTATTTAGTTAGTTGGAAATTGTCCTTTATTTTTTAGTAATTTTAGGATGATGTGTGTGTGTTTTTTTTAATTGCTTTCAAGTTTTAACTTTCTGGGAAGATAATGAAATTTTGTAGTTATGCTGATTAAAAAAAATAAAAAATCCATCCCGCGAGATGCAGTGAGGACACTTTCACTGGTGCCTCTACGTAGCCGCCTAACCTCCACCAGTGTATTCAAGCACTATTAAATCACCAGAAAAATAGGTTTGTTTATCACAATGATCCTCTTGAGCTAGGGGCTTGCCACTCATCGGCAGTTCTATTTTTTGAGTTTAGGGCCTTGCAGTTCCAGGATTACTTTGGAAACCACTAACCATGCCAACAACAAAGCATATGTCGGGTCATGTACACAACATATCGTACATCGGACTACCGACTGCACCAGCATAAGGAACTCTTTCCATTTGCATTCTTTCATCATCAGTTTTAGGGCTCTGCTCAATGCTCAAAATTTGGCCCTTCTCAACTGGAGTGTCAAGGGGTTTAGACTTATGCATTCGATATCGTTCCAGAATACGCTTATGTATGTTTCTTGAGACATACTAAGAAGTTTCTTAGAATGATCTCCTGAGATCTTAATCCCAAGTACAAAATTCGCTTGCCCCATGTCCTTTCATATAAAAAATGTTGGACAACCACTTTTGAGTGGTGACAATCAACTCCATTTCATTATTGGCCAATTAAAATGTCGTCTATGTATAGGGAAAGAATGAGAAACTTATTCTCAACTTTCTTTACATACACGCAATGGTCTTGTTCGATTATCTTAAAGCCCGCAGAGATAATGGCTTTGTGAAAACGAATATACCATTGCCCAGACGATTATTTCAGGCCATAGATGGAATGCTTTAAGAGACAAACCTTGCGTTCTTTTTCTTGAACCTGAAAACCCTTAGGTTAATCCATATAGATACATACTACTCAAGTATTATCTCCAAATTTCTCATCCGGCTACACAAATAGGCTTCATGGAGGGTGGAAAACTCCATGTTTTTGACTGATTAAGTCTCATCTTAGCTTTGACTAAGGCGATATGAATTAAAAATACTCATAAGCTAGGGGTCTGCCACTCATCTGCAGTTCTATTTTTTTTTTTTTTTGAGTTTAGGGGGTGTAGTCTCCATTTCCAAGCCTCTATTTTAGAGTTTGAGGTATACAGTCTAAAATTTAGAGAATTGAAATAGTTACACTGGTAGCAATTCTGTAATTGAATAATTAACATTCCTCAATAAAAGAAATGAAAGATTTGATGTTTTGTGCAGAAGTTGTACGAGAGGGAAACGGTGGGCTAGAGGCCCACTGCCTCGATGATTATGTTTTTAATGCACGTGCGACAAGCAAAATTTAAGCATTTTTTTGCAGGATTATTTCTTTGTGTTGCTCAAATCATGTGACTTGTGAGGGTTAATACCACAACCTTTATAATAATTTATGTGGGAGTTGTTTGTTATGTCCATTTATGGAATGACCTTAGGGTTTGATTGTCTCCAGCTCACATGACAAATTTGTCTGGGAGTTGTTTGTAATGTCTGTTTCAGTTTTGTGGTCTAATGCCACAACACAACATGATTTACACTTTAATGACCTTAGTGTTTGATTTTCCGCAGCCCAAAAATTGTGGAAATTTGTTGCTTGATGTTTCAGAAATAGTGGATTTTAGCTTTTGGAGAAATGGAGCTGAAATGACTAATTTATTTTCTTCTTTTTGCAAATATGATTATGTATATTACTCAACCATTCTTCGTTTTCGTAACCATTGTTTTCATTTGTACATTTCAAAAATGGTGTTTTCGTTGTGCTCAATAGTTGAACGGCGTGGACTAGATTTTTGTAAGGAATTTACCATTTTGTTTGTTACATTGAGTAGAAACTTACCATCATGATGTCCACCAGCATGCCTTGGTTGTGTCTCTGGGGAACAAAGCTCTAGAAAGACTGAAGTATTTGTTCCTTTAACACCTAATGGGCCCAATTTATACAACTTACGTTGTAGATTGGTTGCCTGATTCATCGTAAAATGTCAGTACTATTCTTTAACTTTTACATATAGTCATAGAAAACTTTCTTTTTATGTTATAGACGTCTAAGAAATTACTAGAAAAGAATTTTTATTCTGTTTCATGTTCATGTTTTATTGGGACAGGGGATTAACTGGAGAACGTACTGTAAGGCGATTGAGATTGTCCAAGGCCCTGACAGTACCGGATACTACAAGTATCTATGAAGCTTGTCGAAGAATGGCCGCACGTAGAGTAGATGCTTTATTATTGACTGACTCAAACGCATTACTATGTGGAATCCTAACAGACAAGGTTTGGCTATATGTTGTAGGTTCACATTCAGATAAGCAAAAGGAGATGCGTGCTATATTTACCACTTTCCTACTCTGTTTCCAGCCTCTAATTTTGCGTTACCATTGGTTCTTTTATCGTTTTCAAGGACATAGCCAGAAGGGTTATTGCCAATGAAGTAAATCTCGAGGAGACACCTGTTTCAAAGGTTATGACCAAGAATCCAGTTTTTGTACTTTCAGATACTCTTGCTGTTGAAGCCTTGCAAAAAATGGTGCAAGGTTTGTATTCTAGGAAAGATCATAGCGTACTATTTGTCCAATAGTTAATGTTTTCTTCTAAATATGAAGTTCATATCTTGCCTCAGGAAAGTTCAGGCATTTGCCTGTAGTGGAGAATGGAGAGGTGATTGCATTACTTGATATAGCAAAGTGTTTGTATGATGCTATTGCACGTATGGAAAGAGTAGCTGAAAAGGGAAAGGCCATTGCAGCAGCTGTTGAAGGGGTTGAAAAGCAATGGGGGACATCAATTTCTGGTTTGTGAATTGAATGATCTTGAAGTTGTTCTTTTTTGTTGTCATATTTCCTTGACGGATCCTAATACAATGGGATCATATACCTCTTTTCCTAGAATAATTCATTGTTTTTGAATAAACAGGTCCCAATACTTTCATTGAAACACTTCGAGAACAAATGTTTAAGCCCTCTCTGTCAACTATTATTTCAGAAAATGCCAAGTATGTGTTATTATTTCTCTGTTCTGTCCCCACTTTTTTCCTTCTCTTTTTCATCTGGGGTTTATGTTTATGTTGATAAAACTTTTGACCGAAAAAGGCCGTACCTTTATTGATTTCTGCACCCTCAGGATTGTAACTGTCTCACCTTCGGACACTGTTTTAACGGCTACAAAGAAGATGCTCGAAAGTCATCTAAGCTCAGCTGTTGTAGTAGTTGAAAACAAGCCAAAGGGAATTCTAACGTGAGTGATTTGTCCATGACCTGAATTTACAACTATGTATTCTGATCCAAAATTGATAGTCAACATATGTATTATTCTTTTATAGTAAAGTTAGGTACCGTCTGATGTTTTATCAGGTCAAAAGATATCTTGATGCGCGTCATAGCGCAAAATCTTCCTCCCGATTCCACGCTAGTAGAGAAGGTGAGTTGTTGTTGGGGGAAGTGTTTAGGTTTTGTATCAATCTCTCTTTTCTTTGTCAAATTCTCAATGTTTCTTGCTACTGTTTGCTTAATGCTTTGTATTACACCTTTCAATGAAATTTGTAGGTGATGACCCCAAATCCAGAATGTGCATCTGTGGATGCACCTATTGTTGATGCTTTGCATACGATGCATGATGGGAAATTTTTACACCTTCCAGTTGTTGATAAAGGTAATTTATTTGAACCCATCATTTATGGAAAAGGAAGAAAACATCTTCACATGACAAGTAATGCTTATTTATGTACTTCTGATTATAGTTGAAGACCAATCTATTTTGATGCAGATGGAATTGTTGTTGCTGTTGTTGACGTTCTTCATATCACTCATGCTGCTGTAGCTACAGTAAGTCAAGTACAATTACAAGTTTGTTGGTGTTTTCGTTGCATTTTCAATGGATTTGACATACATTTAAAGTTTAAACGTATAATTTGATAAATTTGGTCACATGTTTGTGCTTAAATTTTTGTTGAGGAATTGATTTATGGTAGGAATCATCAAAACCTTACTTGGATATCTTTTGCTTAATTGGTGGAGACTAATACAGTAATATGATTAGGTTGGAAGCACAGCTGAAGTCAGTAATGAGGCTGCAAGCAATATGATGCAGAAGTTCTGGGATTCTGCTCTGGCATTAACTCCTGTGGATGATGATGATGACTCACGAAGGTTTTGAATTTTGCTCCCTGCGATTCTGTTGTTGAATTTTTCAGTTTTATTTACACATATTTTTGGTCTTCTTCAGTGATAGTTCCTTGAGAATGGCTTCTGAAGGTGCCGAGGCAACAAGATCTCTTACCCATCATTCGTCGGGTATGGTTAATAGCTTTGCATTCAAGATTCAAGATAAAAAGGGCCGAATGCATAGGTTTAACTGCGGTATGTCTCTTGTTCTACATTAGATAGCATTGCTATATATTGTCTTATAGGCAGTCAATTTTTTGGGAACTCAGTTTTTTTATATCAATAATTTATAATTCTCTGACTGGATCCGAGCTTAGATACACACAGTTTGACGGATCTTATAACAGCAATTCTTCAGAGGGTTGGGGATGACATTGACCGTAACAATTTGCCTCAAATTTTGGTATTTCTCAAAATTTCCTTTCTTGAACTCTTATATTCTTTTTATTTCTCAATGTAACTTGCAAACTCATGTTAGATGACACCACGTGCAGTATGAAGATGAAGACCGTGATTTAGTTGTCCTAGCATCAGATAGTGATCTTGTTGCTGGAGTAGATCATGCAAGGTCAGCTGGTTGGAAGGTAACAAGGGTCTTCCTTTTTGTTCTAGTTTTTGAAATGTAAATTAGAACAATACGAGGACAGTTTTGCGTATATAGATCATGACCCGTATTGTTCACAGTAGCTCCACTATGTTAGCTGTGCTGTTTTTTCTTCCTTTGAGAATCATTGCATCTCACAGCTTTTCAGGTAATACGGTTTATTATATTCCTTTTCTACAGGGACTAAAATTGCATTTGGATTACACGGGAACACGTGGGCGTAGAAGGGGATCAAAGTCTGGAAACCTAGATTATGCTCAATCAGATGCATGGGCCTCTGCTTACAGCGCTGTAGCTGCTGGGGCTGCTCTTGCTGCTGGGTTAGGCATGTTGGCATTCTTGAGGAGGAACACTTGAAAACCAAGTACTCGGGAAAGTAAAGAGAAAACAAGAAAAAAGGAAAGCAAAACAAAACTGTTTTTGGTGGTTGTCGCAAAATTGTGTTAAAATTAAGCGAAACTGAGAATGATCAAACGGGGCTGTTATACCGGTACATTTTTTGTGTTTGTACATTTGTATACACTGGGAATTATTTTCCCTACTGGTGATTCAGTATTTGCTGGCGGTTGCCAACATAAAAATTCATTAATGATGAATAAAATGCATCATCTAAATTGTCTTTTTTTTTTCACCAGCATAATTTAATAAATATACTTGATTTTGGAAATCTATATTGTACTTTATTTTGGAATATATATTTGCTGTGGAATACTCTTTTGCCTCTGTAAGGAATACTCTTATCGAGTTGATGACAAACAGTCGAATTCGGCAGAATCACATATTAACAAGAAGCTAACATAGGTCGAGAAGCCTTTGGGCTACTGGACTTGTCAGAGATTTGTGCATTAGTCTATTTTTTTTTTGGTCACAAACGCTGTGCGTGTTTTCTTTATAGCCCGAGTTTTGTACCAATGAATAACGGTGTTCTGTTTGCTTATTCGCATGAAGACTATGAGTTACGGTTTCTAAACGTAGTTATGCCAATGGTGATGCGTTCATAAGAGAAAGATTGATTTAGTTTTCGCGACCCTTAGATTATCATGATTTCACGGCTTTGCAGGTTTAGAAATTTGCATGCTTTTCATTAAAGAAATAAGAATTAGAAATAGGTCAAAGTGTTAGGAAATTGCTTTGAAGGGGTCATTGTGAAATTCTTCAAAAAAAATAAGACAAAATTGAAAAGGCGTCGACAGCAGGGTTCGAACCTGCGCGGGCGAAGCCCAACAGATTTCAAGTCTGTCTCCTTAACCACTCGGACATATCAACCCATATATTATTGCGTGCAGTAATGTTCAATTCTAATTCTATAGTTTTTTGCCACTACTGCAAGGGATTGCAATTTTACCTGTACTCGCGGATAAAATCCGCAACGACACAGGGTGGGTAGTTTAATGGGTACCCACGGGTAAAAAAAAATGGGTATTTCTAATACCCGATTATTAATGGGGTGGGGGCGGATATTATGATATCCATACCCATGGGTACCCGTACCTGTTAGTAAAATTACTAGAATGCTTTTGATATATATGTGTGTGTACTAATTGCTAAACCCTAAGTTTCCAATCCTACCTCCATTTTATTCAACTTCCTTATCAGAACACTCCCTTCACTTCCCCGTTCGTTTCCAAAGCTCCCGGCCCTACCATTCTGTTTGTCTAGTAGAGCATAATCCATTGTATAGGAAGACTCTCACAATCCTTATATCATTTCTTAGATTATTTTCATTGTTTGTGTTGTTTCATAAATATTTATTAAGTTCTTTAAGTTTGATGTATTAATTCATAGGTGCTATCTTGTTTTAATATTGGAATATATTAATGTGTTATTTTGTTTAAGTTTTTTAATATAATTTTTTTAATTTAAAAACTATTTTTTATTTTTTCATAATACCCATGGATACTTGCGGATACATGCGAAATCCTTTAAGAACCTGTTAAGCGGGTACCCGTTCATGTTTGGGGCAGACACAAATTGATTTTTTATCTAACGGGATGAGTACTGGGTAACCAATATTTGTGCCCGCCCCGTCCCTTTGCCATCCCTATTTTTAGCTATTTTAGCCAATAAAATGATTTTAAAAAAAGTTATAGATCCTACATCACTTTAGCTAAGTATTAGCTTTTTTACCCTTTAATTTTTTGATAGCTAAATTTAGCAAATCATTATAGCATTGCTAAATGGTTTCTCATTCTTCCCCCTCTCCTTTCTCCTTCACTAACATTTTCTCTCCCTTTCTCTTATTTTTTTATTATTAAAAATTACAACTTTAAATTTGTCAAATATATTTTTGTATGCTATAAGTTCATAAAATATACTTCGAAAGGATATGTATATTGATATATAAAGTAAATTATTTTGTATACATTATTTTCATAGAATAATATTTGATAATCAACATTGATTTTAGTTATAACTATTATCTATATAAATAATAAGTAAAGAAATACAAAAATATAATTTAAATTATACTAGTCAATAGGTAATATTACTAATCTGATACATGGCATGGATAAATAGAGAATGAGTAAAATAAAATAAAAAATGGGTTTTATTTTAGCTAATTTAGTTATTTTGTTCAGCTAAAATGATGTGAATGCTCTTGGACTATTACTCTAGCAAAATGGTTTTCATATTGTGGTTCTTTCATGTTATGCATTGATGTGTCTGTCAGCACTATATTTGGTATTAAAAGAACCATACATTTGTGTTATAGTTGGTTGAGGAGTAGAATGAATTAATTTGTAGAAGAGTGGTTAGTTGGTAGTATAATTGAATTGAGGAGTAGTTGTTTGTTACTAGTTGTCTCAAAGTGTCTTCACGCCAACTGACACCTACTTTGGTGTGCTTTTACAATGAAGCTTAACGTCCATGACTATTCAAAATTAGGGTTGAATAAAATTCGGATTTCCAATCTGAATTTCTCGAAATTTGGATTCGTTTTTTTTTTCCTTAAAAAATTCAGGTAATTCGGGTTCAATTCGGGTAATTAGGGTTCGGGTTTTAGTTTAATTTGGATTCGGTTTGGGTTCGGATTTCTTGTTTCTATTTCGGGTTCGGATAATTCGGGTTCTGAAATCTCGTTTGTTTTTTTTTGGTAATTCGGGTCGGGTATACCCGAATACTCACCCCTATTCAAAATGGTATAACAGTGATTAATTATTTTTCGACTAAAAAGTTGAATATAGCATCCCAATTACGAAATTATTCTTAAAATTTGTTATTGCTGAATAGATTTTATTTTTCTGGCTCAGAAGCGATATCTCATTATTACACCATTGAGTGGCGTTGGAAGATCATTTTCCATTTGGATCAGCCTTTCTTGGAGTTTATATGCATGACATTTGTATTTAAGTGTATGTGGATTTATAATATAACACACACACACACACATATATATATGTATATGTATCATTCGACTAAATAGACAACTGAGCTAGAACCTTAAATTATATTCAACAAGGATTTTCTCCATTGTCTTGAACACTTGCCTATGTAAATTTAAATGAACAATCTCTTCTATGTTGATCCACACATGAAACATGAAGTGGGATAGCAAAGATGGTTTTGATTAAGCCGAGGGCTCCCATGTCTTGCTATATCCTATAAATAAAAACAGATTAATGGGGAAAATTGGCCAATAAAACCTACAAATCAACAAAAAATAATCCTCTTGTTACCCATTTCAAGCAATTAAGCATGTTTATGGTAAATTGGTAATGTTAATTGATTGGAGTGTAAAGAGAGGGAAGTCCTCTCAACACAATAATTTTTTTAATTGCATTGTACATGAATTACTATTATTTCATGACGAATTAGTATAAATTGAGCACAAATTACTAATAATATTTTTTTTACCTAAAAAAAATTATAGGAATTTATTTTCCCAATTTATAATAATTTATTCTCAAAACGTACTCCCTTCGTTATATGAATAATTGTACCAGCTGATTGCGTACATTTTGCTAAAAAAATTTAAAATATAATAATTCATTATTTGAATGTGACAAAAATATAAAATTTGCATTTTTTAATATAAAATGAGTGTAAGTTTATTTTTTTGTTATATTAAAATATTATATTTTAAAGAATTAAAAAAATATGCAAAGTGCATTGTTTTTTTTTTTTATTTTGTATATAGAGTGAGAAGTAATCAAACCCAAACTTGGGGTTAAAGTGTAATCACACCTTAAAGAATCAGCTGGACTGACACGTGGCAGCCGCGGAGTATTAGACGGGACGCGTTTACGCCCATCACGTCGCCGTTGACGAAAAATAGAAAATGGTATATTACATTTTGCTCCATGAGATATCTTACTATTGTAGAACACCTCTAAATTATTTGAAATCTCACTTTCTACCAAGTCACGGTACAAGTTTGTCTCGTATGTGCTCGTATTACCCTTCTCTTTCTTGTCATATTTTACATATTTTGAAACTAATAATTGAAAAAATTAGAGTAAAATCATCATAATTAAGAAAAAATATTTTATTTATATGATTAGATATACGAGCTATTTTTTAAAAATTACTTCCTCTTCCCCATTAATATTAGTCTATTTTTTTCACTTAATTTTATCACTACTCTTTCAAAGATACTCTTCTTTGCACCTTATTAATGTTCATTTACATTGTAAAAAGTTATTGGATTAATAAAAAAAATCACTATATTAAATAGGAATATAATAAAAAAAAATTTGCTATACTCTTTTTTTAAAGAAATAATATACCTATATATTAGGAGATAAAAAAAAAAGAGCCTATATTTATAGATCAGACAGAGTAAAAGGTTAAGAATATGTACTAGTTAATATATTATGGTATTTTAGAATCATTTAGGACATCGAAGTTGATTTTGACATTGCCCTAAAATGTTTTTTTTTAGGATGAAGTGTAATATTAAATAATTATATTGCTTAATTCATCAATTATCAAATTAAAATAAAAATTATTTAATAAAAAAAAAGAAATAATTATTAGCTTAATCTATAAATATTTTTTATTTTCTTTATATTTCCTTCAACATATATATTATTCAATTTGCAATAAATCTTATGGGTTAAAATGTAATTTTATTAAAAATAATATGTATGACTCATCAGATAGAGCGTGTAATAGTCGTAGTCAAAACACTCCCGGATATATTGAGTCGCCCTTATTTCTCTTGTGAATATCGCATTAGTTTTTTGAAAAATTGATTTCAGCTCGCGTTATTAGGACTTTCAATCTCTCTCTCTCTCTCTCTCTCTCAATATATATATATATATCTATGCAAGGATCTCTGTCTGTACCAATTTTGAGATCAAAGGAGTGATGGGAGAGATATCATCAGGAGCAAATGGAAACTATGATGTGGCACTTAACATAAAAGATGGTGGTGATCATTTCAATACTAATAGTAATAATAATAATAATAATCATCTCTCAAGTTCTTTGCCCAAAGCCAATGAAAATTCAAGCTGCTTTGTTACTCTGCCTTTTCTTCAGAAGGTAATTTTTTGTTCTATTTTCTTTTCTTTTCTTTTTTTTTGTTATTTTCTCTTACTACTCTATAATTGTCACAATTCATTGTTTTTTTGGAAGTCCTCTCGATACAAGATTTTTTTTTTTATGCAATGGATAAGAATTACTGTAATTTCAAGATAAATTATTATAAATTGAGGATAAATTACTATTAATAATTTTCTTGTTTACAAATAGTTATAGTAAATTTTTCTCAATTTATAGTAATTTACCCTTACAATACAGTAATCCCCTAAAAAAAATCATTGTACAATTTCCTATAAAATGATTCTTGTATTGAGTTGGTTTGTTTGTTTTTTAGTTGTGTAATAAGTCTTTCTTTGATGATATGGTGACCACAACTTATTTGTTTGTTTTTTAAACTAAATTGTATTTGGCTGCTTAGTTTAAAAATGAAATTTTTTATGGTTTTGATAAAAAGTTGTTCGACGCGTCCAAATTTTTTCTTGAATTGAAATAAGATTGCTTTCTTTAAATTTACTCTTTTTACTCTTTTTTTTTTTTTTGGTGCTAATGCCATGATTTTTTTAGTCTATTTTTCTCACGGAAATTTGTTTTAGGAAATTTAAAAGAAATTATCTCTTCTTGTCCAAAACTAAGAAAAATGATTAAGACATTTAACAACTAAACAAACTTAATTCTTTTAGTTTTTACAAAAGACTAGGAAAAGAATAGGCACGAAATTATTTTTAGTTTCCATTATTAAGAGAAGTCATGTGAGCCAGGGTGTAATATCTTTTTTTCATTCGTATAGTCATATTTTTGTTAACTTAAATAATATCTTCAATGATTTTGTTTCATGTGGACGTGAATATATTTTCATGTAAAGATAAAGACGATGTAATAACAATAATAATAATAATACGAAGATGAAAAAGATTTTGAAAACTGTCATTACAAATCTTTTCTTTGGATCGTGACACAAAAAGAGGCATATAATGTTTCAGATATAATATCGTTATCCGTATGTTATCCGTAAATATTTTTGTTATACAAACAAAAATATGTAAGGGTACCTTAACTCTTTTCCGAATGTTCATTGCGATTGTTCGTATGTTATCCTTAAATATAACTAGATCTATTGTTTGGCTAATAAGCTTGTTCTTTCCATTTAAATAATTACGTAAAAAATACTTTTGATATAATATCAACAAATATACGCGAAAAGATGTAAGTACAGCATTATTCTTTTATCCAACGTCTGTGGTGATTATCCATAGTTATGCGTACATATAACATGTTATTGTTTGATTAATTCAATCGCGGTATGTTTATATTTTCGCACAGTTGATTGCCGAGGTGCTCGGAACATACTTTGTGATATTTGCTGGGTGTGCATCGGTGGTCGTTAACTTGGACAAGGACAAGGTGGTGAGTTTTCCGGGGATATCAATCGTTTGGGGGCTCGTCGTAATGGTCATGGTCTACTCTGTCGGACACATCTCTGGCGCCCATTTTAATCCCGCTGTCACCATTGCCTTCGCCACCTGCAAGAGGTTTCCATGGAGACAAGTACGTTAATTTTACTTTTCTCAGGTTCGTTAAAAAATTTTGCAATAAGAACAATCAAATTATCATATGGTATGTCGAGTGCGTTTAAGTAGGGATGACTCGAGAATTGGGTTAAGGAAGAAAAAACTTGAAATATGCGAGGTTGCAAATATATAATAAATTCTCAAATTAACAAAAGATCTCAGTTGTGGCTTCTAGGCCAGAAAAGTAAGAAAGCTCAACTTAAAATAATTCCGGGCATTTTGTTCTATCACTTCTGTTAAGCCACTTCGTTCCAACATTGTCGAAATAAATACAATAGATCGAAAATAGCAGACACGAGATTCACATAATTTCGCGAGGCACACCAACCTTAGCAACTCTCCACTCATTGACTTAGACAAGTGATTTTTTAATCGAAACGAGACAGAATATACTTGCTGTTTAAGCTCCGAAAAACCTGTTGGGGAACTAATTAATTAACCAAAACCACATTAACAACTTGTATGGATTATGACTTCGGCCTCACCTACTAGCACCAAAACATAAATTATTTTTCACGAGTCTTTTTCGGAAAATAAAAATTGAAATCCCATTATTTTTTGTCGTGTAAACGTAACTGACAAAGGTCATGACAAAGGCCATGATATTAACTCACATGTATATTCATTCCCCAATAATCTGCAACTCAAATCATTTTTTAATTTGTACGAATTCTACTTATTTTGGAATCCTACTTATTTTGGGAAACATATAATTTCTTTGTATTAAATATCTATCTTGTAAATGATTATAAATAGGTTATTGCCAACCTCACATAATTGAAAGAGAGAAATATAATTCAAATATCAACTTTGTGCAATATCTCTTTATGTCGCAAAACTAATTTACATTTGTTTTTGATCGGTAGGTGCCAGCTTACATATTTGCACAAGTCCTAGGATCAACCCTAGCAAGTGGAACGTTGCGATTAATATTCAATGGTGGACAAGATCACTTTGCGGGAACACAACCAGCGGGGACAGAAATACAATCGTTTGTATTAGAGTTCATAATCACATTCTATCTCATGTTCGTCATCTCTGGCGTGGCAACCGATAATCGAGCTGTGAGTACATTATCACTCTTATAATTGTTAATCTTTCAAAATAAAAACTAACTGTTGATGTTATTCAATTATATCTTATTTATCCTTAAAACGCTTTAATTAATCCCCAAAATTTTCTTTTTAATTTTTCCATTGAAATTTGGTAAGCAGAGATTATTAATTATAGATACCAAAAAGGAATTAATTACAATTTTATTTGTCATTTTACATCTCCGATCTCTGTGTCTCCGAAAAGAAAGGACACAGATCCCCATTTGGTTGGTTGTTTAGTTTTAGCTTTTCGAAAGTTTGTGTTTAAACTTTTTTTAATAGTTCAGTTTTAAGTTAATTTCTAATATCGGAATTTGAGGACATAAACAATAGTATAAAAATAGATTTTGAAAAGATAGAAGTCTATTAACTACTAGTATTAGAAACTAAGTCCATCTGTAGTTTGTAATTTAGTTTTAAAATTGAGGAACTAGAAAATGATTTTTTTTAGAAATATTCTTGAGAGAAAACTCACCTTTTCAAAACTGAATTTCAAAAGATGATACCAAATGAGATTTAGCTTTTGAAAATTATAAAAATGAGATGCTTGCCAAACACGTCTTCTCAACTATCGAAGAATATGTTTGCACGTTTGCAAATCATTTTGGAACCAAAAAAAGATCCCATGACTTCCCATTTTTTGTTTTTTATTTTTTTTCTTATTATTATTCTTTTTGCTTTGAACAACAAAGAGAATTCAATTTGAAAAAGAATAATGTTGATGATCTCATATCCCTTATTCAATAAGTAAATGAGTCAAAATCTACATAATCAATTTTACGAAACTATTTTTTGTTTGAATACCACAGCAGGAAAAAAAAAATTAGACTTGGGCCGGTGACTGTGATGCCAACCTTTAACCTACTATTAAAAATTAATTAAGAAAATGAATAATCTGATTAATACACGTCAACAAGTCAAAATTATTGGATTAGAAAAATGTCTAGGAAAAGGACTTGAAAAACTAAAATTCTTGTTAGAATGCAATTATTTGGAACCATGTACATGTATTGCCAAAAATTGACATTGTTTTGGTTTTGTTTTTTTTTTTTTAAATGACAAATTGCAGATAGGAGAACTTGCTGGACTTGCCGTTGGGGCTACCGTATTACTTAACGTAATGTTTGCGGGGTGAGATTTTATTCGTATATGTTCCACTACGACATTTACAATTGTCTTATTCGTTCTTTTATTAGAGCCTACCGTTGTCTCTCGAAAGTAGCAACTTCATTTTAGTAGTGGTAACGGTAGGGAAACCGAGAGTCGAAACCTTCTGAAATGGTATGATTACAGATGTTTTCATTGATTCCATTCTACTGAAAGTGTATGGAAACCTAAGAAAAAAGATGTTTTCATTGATCCCATTCTTTTTAAAAACGAGATGGAGAGCATGAAGGTAGCAGAGTTCTGAGTATTTGGATATTTCTAGTGTCGAGAAAAGTAAAAACAAAAAACAAAAACAGAAATTTAATAATAGCATTTGTTTGCAGGCCTATTTCAGGAGCATCAATGAACCCAGCTAGAAGTTTGGGGCCAGCGATAGTCTCGAACCATTTTAAGAGCATATGGATATACATAGTGGGACCGATTTCTGGGGCAATCTCTGGAGCTTGGGTCTATAACGTCATTAGGTTCACCGATAAGCCCCTGCGAGAACTAACAAAGAGTGGCTCGTTCCTCAAGGGCTTAGGCCGCAATTCGAGTTCCAAATGATTGTCGCCGTTTCTTTTTTCTGTTTCTGTAACTTTTGCTTCATGTGAAAAGGGAAACCAATTTGGAGTAATAGCAATTCAATTTGGTGATGTTTCTGTTTCCAATATTTCTATATCCACTTCCAAGTTTCATTGTCACGAGTCTGCATGTGGGGGGTTGATCGACAAGTCAGACCAGAATCCTGTTATCCGTAATGCACCGCTGACGTGGTGCAATATCTAGTACATATAATAGTTAAGTTCGCGTACAAACGAATGAGTTACTTCTCTACTTCATGAGTCAATCAAGACATTCTTATCACAGATCATACACACTTATAAATGGGGTGATTAGGTCCATGGGGTGTAAATAAACCTAGCTAAACTCAACCGAAATAGGCATTGGCTATGTGCATACGCTCGTATTTGTATTCGATAGATTCTAACATAAACACCTAACTCATCTGTTTAACTAAATGAATAGAGCTCAAGCCAAACACTTGATAGGTAGCGAGTTAGTCCCTCCTGATCCTATGTTATACACAGTAAACAATCCGAGCTTTGAAAGGCTTTGCTGTTTACTCAACAAACTCCAAAATAAGCCCTTATTTTCACTCTAAATCATAGCAATAAAAAATGACAAAAACCCTGAAAGCAAAATCTCATGCGAAGAGCACACACGATCTCAAGGACAACTAAATATTAAAACACAACAGAAGTTCTGTTTTTAACAATAGTGCTAGACAAGTTACAACCCTACCTAGGCAAAGTCAAACGAAATGTGTTCGAGGTACATTGAACACTTATAGCTATGTCGATATGAAAACTCATCTAGAAATATGCCCATAACAAAATGTATAGCTCCACATAACTGATGATAACTATGAGCCATGTACCTTCCAGCGATACCCGTTTTTCATTCAAGAAATAGTAGCATAATAAATCTTCTAAAGAGAAGAACCGAACCACACACGTGATCATCTTAGCTCGCCCCTTAACAAACATGATATTACGGCAGAAACATGGTAGATTGAGATGAAGTTAACAGTGAATCTATATGAATTGTGAGCCCTTCTCAAAGTAGATAAACTCAAAGTAGTCAGAATTATCACTCTGTTTATTCTATTAATTTATTCTTACTTGTAATAATCCATTTTTAAGATTATATATTTTAATCAATTATACATAATTAGGAGATACAACGTCGTTGTCGTCGTCGTCATCATCCAAGCCTTAATTAGGAGATACCGCATATTTTCAAATAATTTATTCTTAATGAACATGATACAATGTCGGAATCCATATGTTTTCATCTTGTAACTAAAGACGGGTTATTAGACCCTTGCTATTTTGCCGTCGGTATCAACAAGGGAGCAAATTATTTCATCTCCGATGCATTAGGTTGACCACAAATCATATTAGATAGAGCCATTAGCCTAATTCAGGAAGACAAATTCTCTTTAAACCTAAAAACAGAAAGGGAAAGAATACGAAGGTCAGAAATAGATTTGCTTTCTATATCAGTTGATGCACATAACAGGGCCATATAAAGGCTAAAAGGGGAAACAAAAAAAATTAATCTTTTGAGAAAATAAGCTTAAATATAGTCTCTCCTACAAGCTGATCATACTGGGAGATCATAAAGCATTACCGAGAGAGGATCCAAGTTGAATATATATATATAGATTGTCCAGTGCACAAAATTCCCGCATTGCGAGTATTGAACCAAAAAGGCAAACCAAGAGGGGGGTGAATTGGTTTTTTTTAAAAAATTGCAGAGTTAAAAATTGTTTACTCATTTTTTTTTAAAAATGTAATGCAAAATGTACGATGAATGAGCAAGTAATAATGGAATTGAAAATAAAGTGCGAGAAAGAAAATATGACACTGCGATTTATAGTGGTTCGACAATAGTCTTTCCCGATAATGAATTAGTAGACTCCTAAATAACCAAGTAGTTTGACTAGTACTACTTGTTACCTTAACCCTTGAGTTACCCGAATTTCTATTTCGAGCTTGCACTCACAACCCAAGCATAATCCCTCTCAAACTATCCAAAATTCACTTAAGAAACAAAATTAGGAAGTTTATAACTTACTTTCTAAGATTACAACAA
>MKEJ01023766.1:0-10644 GCA_001753735.1 Embelia ribes | reverse complement strand
TATTAATATTATTATTAAAAATGAAAAATTCATTCAAATTTTTGGGACATTATATCATTCCCATGTTAGAAAATTTCATCTCCAAAATTTGCACATAATACGCAATAAGAAAAGACGTATTAGAATTGTCAAACAACTATGGATGTATTGCCGGCATCGACTCCTTGTGTTCCCACGTCACCCCCTCGCTCGTGCCAGACTTCCATAATATTTTGACCAACCAAAGCTATGCCTTCGTAAGGTTTGCTCTTTCAAGTCCAAAATATGAATTAGTCTTAACTCACATGACACATCTTATTCCACATGAAAATCATCAAAATCAATCACATGAGACAAATCCCAAATATATTTCTGCAATGTAGATACGTGAAAGACTGGATGAACCCCAACTAGCTGAGGTGGTAATGCAAACTGATAAGCTACCTTATCCACCGCTTCGAGAATAAGAAAGGGACCAATGTAACGCAATGATAACTTCCCTTTCTTACCAAATCGCATTATTCCCTTCTTCGGAGATACCTTCAGAAACACATACTCGTCCACTTCGAATGCCAATAGTCACCTTTGTATATCCGCATAACTTTTATGATAATTGCGAGCCGTCTCTAACCTTTGCTTTATCAACTGTATGTTCCGAGTTGTCTCCTCCACCAACTTGGGACCCAACAACAGATCATCTCCTACTTCCACCCAACAGATAGGGATCGACACGATTTCCTGTACAATACTTCAAATGGTGTATTTTTTATATTTACATGGTAGCTATTGTTATAAGAAAATTCTATCAAACTTACGTGATCCTCCCAACTTCCGCCAAAATCAAGCACGCAAACTTGGAGCATATCCTCCAATATCTGAATAGTTGCTCAGATTGACCAACTATTTGAGGGTGACAGGCCATACTCAATGATAGTTTGGTCCCTAAAGCTTCTTGAAGCCCCAACCAATAACTCAAAATAAATCGAAAGTCATAGTCAGACACAATCAAAATAGGAACCCTGTGTAACCAAACAATCTTATCGAAATATTTCCAACACAACTTCTCAACTAACTCAATCGTACGAATCAGAAGAAAATGAGCAGACTTTGTTATTTGGTCTACGATAACCCATATCACATCATTCCATCGCCACAACTTAGGCAAACCCACTAAGAAATCTATTGTAATCCGCTCCCACTTCTACTCGGGAACAGGGGATGGTTTAAGCAATCCGCCTGGATGCTTGTATTCAGCCTTCATTTTTTGACAAATAAAATACTGTGGTACAAACTACACAACATTTTTTTTTTATTCTGGGCTACCAAAAACGAATCTCAATATCATGAAATATTTTGGTACCTCTAGGATGAACTACCAAACGCGAATGATGACATTCCCATATAATCTCATCTCGAATAGGCTCAGAAATAAACAAATGAACATGAAATTATACTTCGCCATCTTCTGGCATCGCCTATCTATCAAGTCCATGCTTTCTAAGAATGTAAACACGATAAGCATCAGATTCATTATTTATGCGCTGCACCTCCACTACGCGAGTAATCAAAATCGGTCTAATTTCAATTGTGAATAATGTCGCTAAAAGTCCTGCTTCCTCTATGCAATCCAAACCAAATTTGTTCAACACCCGCAACATCTCCCATTTATTCACTACCAGAAGGGCAAGAGAATACTGAGTCTTACAACTCAGTGCATCTACTACTACATTAGCCTTCCTAGGATGATACTCTAGATCAAAGTTGTACTGATAGAGGTATTCCATCCATCTTCACTGATACATATTCAAATCATGTTGCATTAAAACATATTTAAGGGATTTATGGTCAGAAAATACCTCAAACTTCTCGCCATGGAGGTAATGATGCAAACACTTTAATGCAAAACTACCGCACCCAGTTTGAGATTATGAGTAGGATAATTCTTCTCATGTACCTTAAGTTATCTTGACGCGTAAGCTACTACCTTCTTAAGTTACATCAACAAGTAACCAAACCCTTCTTCTGTTTTATCGTAATATACCGAATAACCAAGGCCTCATTACGGAATGACAAGAATTAGAAATGACGTCAACAATGCCTTCAGAGTGAGAAAATTCTCCTCGCACTTCGCATCCTACTCGAACTTCACTGTAAGCCTTGTCATTGGGGTCTTCAAATGAGAAACGTCTTTGACGAAGTGACGGTAATAACTAGCTGACCCCAGAGAGCTAAAAATCTATAACACAGATTTAGGTCATTCTTAATCGATAACGACCCAATTTTTTATGGATCAACTGCAACCCTACTTTCCGAAACAACATGGCCAAGAAATCGCACATTGCGCAACTAGAATTTGCATTTTGGAAACTTCGTATAAAGTCGATGCTCCCGAATAATAGAAAGTACAACGTAGAGATGTTCTCGGTGTGCCTCCTCCATAAACGAATACATGAGAGTATCATCAATGAATACAACAACAAAATAATCAAGGTAAACTTGGAAGATATAGTTAACCAAGTCCATGAAGCTACATGGGCATTCGTAAGTCCAAATGGTATAAGGAGAAACTCATAATGCACATAACAAATTCGGAATACTATCTTCTCAACATCTTCCTTTCACGCCCACAATTAATGATAATCTAAATGAAGATCGATCTTAAAAAAGAAATGATACCCCTGAAGTTGATCAAAAAGATCATCAATACAGAGCAAAGGGTACTATATCTTTACCATTATGTGATTCAACTTCCAATAATCGATATACATACCCATCGAACCATCCTTCTTTGGTACAAATAAAGTTAGAGCACCCCAAGGTAAAGAACATGGCCTAATGAACCCCTTCAATTTCAGATTATCAATTTATACTCGCAACTCCTCCAACTCCGCTGGAGCCAAACGGCACGACGCAATTGAAATAGGTTTAGTCTCCGACATTAAATCAATAGCGAACTCGACCTCTCGCTCAGGAGGTAGCTCACTAAAATCATTGGGACATACATCAACAAAATCATAGACTACCGAAAAATATTCTACCCGCACAACCACTTCTGCCGCAATAAAAAGACTAGCTATTATCACAGACAAACTAGTCCATCTACAACACATATATGGAAGGATATGATCATGCTCCCCTTTAAAAACAAAGCAATCTCCTGCAAACTTTGCATCATCACCTTAAGCCTCTCACAATCAATCACAACATGAAAGTTCATTAACCAATCAATACCCAAAATGATATCGAAACCTAACATGTCAAATACTACAAAATCATATGTGAAAATATGATTTGCAATCGGAATCTTGCACTTTCAATAGATATGACCAATACGATAAGTATTATCACATAGAGTATCTATATACATAGGGGAATCCAAATGCTCTATAGGCAATTCCAACATCAATGCAAAAATATAAAGAAATAAACAAACTTGATATACCAGTATTGAAAAGTACATGTGCACATATATAAAGAAATGTTACGATCCCTTGAACAATGGATGAGTCAGTACTATCTGGAGCCTGAGGCATCTGAAGAATCATATATACACAAGCCTATAATGACTAGCCTTACTGAAATCTACTACTCCCAATGCTACTCTAATAACCTCCACGTTGTACACCCCCACTTCGACGAGAAGATGAAATAGTACTGTCTACAGTGGTCTAGGAACTATGCCAGAAGATGAAGGTTGCAGACCACCATGTGTAGCTGGAATAGTAAAGCCCCCAGGACAATGAGACTAATAGCCATACTGAAAGCATCCCATACCCTTCACCTTAGAACTAGAAGATGCAGAGAATATGCTGAGATTATCACCGAGAAGAGGAAAAGTCGCCCTGTGACCACTTTTGATCACCACCATGGCCTCCTCCAGTATGATCACTGTGAGCACCCGAACCTATATCCAGGCCCTAAATAGACTACGATTGTGAATCAAAAAGTTGACCCGAAGGTCGAGTAGAATGAGAAGCATTCACCCGATACTTGTTCACTAAGTTATACTCCACCTCCATCGATGCATCCATACTCTTCTTAAATGTGTCATGAAGACTCGCCATCATATGGGTCTAAATAGAAGGTCACAACCCATTCTTAAACCGATGACTACTCAACTTTTCTGTCGAAATAAGCTTAGGTATGTACCAAGATAAATTGGTGAAAGAAATTTGGTACTATTGTACCGATGGACCCCCTTGGACAAGATTTAGGAATTCTTCCCGCTTTCTTCCATGGAGCATCTTAGGGAATAACTCCTTGAGAAAAAGATCACTAAAAGCAGGCCACGCTTCTACTCACTTCTTCTTGACTTTGCCACTACCTTACTGCCTTCCCTCGAAGAAGGAATGGTGTCGTTGCCATTCATAAATCATCTCCCACTATTTAGAGAGATTTAAAGATTCCCTATACCTCCAAGATCCAATCATCTGTTAAAATTGTTTTGCTTTCACCTTGAAATATTGAAGGATCTATCATCCAAAGGTTCTTCTGGATTGAAGGTGCTTAAATATCTCCACTTTCCATTGACCCTTGCACCATGCAATTCAATGCCACTTCCAACGCTTGAATCATAGTAGAAGACTCTCCAAAATCTGCTTGAGCTTGTAGCAGAACTTGAGATTGAGGCAAAGGAATCTCTTACATTAAACTCACCTTCTCGTTCATCGTGTCCTCTAAATCGGCAATATTTTCAGCTTTTCGTATCTCCACTTCCCTCGTTCGAGTATGACTTAGATGCACCTCCACATGCATTACTTCCTCTTCCCTTGTGTCTACCTCTACCTTGACCATCTTGCATACCTCTCCCTCGCACCATCGCTACACTTCACATCAATAATGAAAGAGGAAGAAAAGCAAGTCACATAAATGTATGATAGTGATCAATGCTAACACAAACTATCACACATTAACCACACATTAAGTTAGTACTATACAAACAACACCTACGCATTCAACTCATTACTACCCTCGCGATTTTGCCAAAACTCCTACCCTCAAGCCCCCAAAGTTTATATAACTTGGTTAGATCTAATACCAAAATGTCATGCCCTAAATCCCCAGAAGAGACCCAGGGACGTGTACTCATAAAGAAAAGAAAAGAAAAGAAAAGAAAAGGAAAAGGAAAGGAAACAAAAGGAAAAGAAAATCCTATGACATCTATGTCATCTTGCCACGCAACTGATTGCCATTGCAGGATAATATTGCGCATAACTATAGCATTTGCATCAATATCATATACATATTTCCTATCTATATAAAAAAGAAAGAAGGTCAGCGCCAACCCCAGAAAAGAAATATAAGTAATAACTTATATAAGTAAACTGTCTGTTTACAATACAACACTTCAAGCTAATTGCTTAACAAAAATGAATAAGATAGAAGGTATACATATATTTTTCACCTCACATACAAGGGAAAGAACATATCTATAACTTTGTTAATATTACAACGCTATCAGACTATGCTATTACAAAAGGATATAATAAAATACATTATAATCAAAATGCACTACTATATCATAATAACAATCTGTGCCTACGCCAAAAATATGTACAAGAGAATGTCTAAGCATCTGTTAATACTCTACACCTGTCTCTGCACCTATAAAACTATGCATAGTAGAGAAGAAAATGGAATGCATACGGTTAGCCAATTAACTCTGCAATAAAAAAGAAACTACCCTATATGTATGACATGAATAAACGTGAAACATCATATAAGAATGCATAACTTGAATATCCAAAAATATCTCGTGTACGAACCCTCAAGCTAGATGATTTTTTAAGAAGAAGAATAGTGGAGATTTTTGGTCACCACCACTTTCTCTCTCTCTCTTCTCTCTTTTTCGTACTCGGAAGACAAGTGAATGAGAAGACAAGATGTGATATGTAGTAAAAAATAACTTTTCTGCCCGTTGATGTGTCCGAAAACCTGTCTGACGATCCACCGACAGTCCTACCGACTGATACCCTCCGGACATATGGAAAACACTTAGAAAAATTTTCTACTTTTGGCAAAAAAATGGATCCCTATGATAGGTTGTCTGACACCTTGTCCAACTCCTTAAGACCATTGGAAACCCTCCGAACAAGCCAAAATATGATATGTTTGACCAAGTATTACAGTTCACTTTTATGCATTTAAAATGTAGAAAATATACCACGCTAATGCAACGTTACTCTGCAACAACTACGCTCAACGCATACAATGCAATAATAATATTAAATGTAATATTACTATTATTATTAAAAATAAAAAATTCATTCGAATTTCTGGGACGTTACATTGTGTTTCTTCATTTCTATACGTTAATTAGCGTAGGGAATATTGTAAGTAAATTAATCTCATCTGCTTATTGTTTATCAACCGGCAGAAAAAGGAAAGGAGGTGGTAAGCATATGAGGAGTCAAGGTGAAGCGCCAGGAAGAGTGGCTCCTCGTTGGAGGTTAAGTTGCATTATCTAGTTGGTCGCAAGGTAAATGTATTTCAAGACCATTTATTTTGTAAACTAATGAGTTTTTTTCCTTAAATAGTTTCTGTATATTAAGGCTCACTCTGGTGTAAAATTCGGAACTTGTAATATATATCTCTGTATTGTCATTTAGATCATTTATTTTGCATTATGCATGAGTAAAGTTTACATTGTGGGTAGTTTTGAGTTTTGACTCTACGTTAAAAAAAATAATATTTTATTAAAAATTACGCGTGCCCGGGGTCCTAGGATTCCGGGGGCGTGACAATATGTGTAAAATTTTAATTAAGAGATGGTTAAAAAAAAGGTATTTTCATGTAATAAAGAATTTGATACAGAGTGTAAGAAATAGAGATTATGTAAAATAGAGATAGAGTTCTTTTATTTTTATTTTTTGTATTTTAAAGAATTTGTTAAAATAATCTGATGCAAATGCTCTTACTTAGCCCAATTTGGAGATGACGGAACATAAATAAATGTAAAATGACTAATTCATCGTAATGAGCTACATGTGGACCGCTTTGAATATTTCTCAGCACCTAGAATAATTTTCCACGTATATAAAAAAAAAGGACTGAATAAGTCTCATGATCTCAATATTTTTTTTTATTAAAGTTTTTATCCACTTCCGATTTATAAATTTGCAAACAAACAACATTTTAATGCATGATATTTTCTTATCTTATTAATATAAAGTTGAACTTTCAACTATTTTCTATCTTATTAATATAAAAGTTGAACTTTGTGTTATTTTTGCTCTAATCGCCATAATGTTTTGACAATGGTTGTAAAGTTTTTTGCCAAATGGCCGCATAGCCTTATGACACATGTACCTATCAAATTAACAATTAAAATATAGGAAAGAGAATATTTCCATCAATTAAGTAAACACTTCCATATATAAATAAATTTAAGTCAATATAATCTATGATTCCCTTTATAATATTATTCTCTCCAGTATTATCAAACTAAAACTAAGAGATCTCGCCTAATCTCCTAATCTTTTACACAAACATATACATAAATAGTTTATGAACCAATTAAAATTTAAAAATATTATAAATCTATTATGAACCAATTAAATTTTGAAAATATTATATTTTCACTATCTTTATATAAATACATATTACATAAAATCAGAGTTAATAAATCTTTAAAATATTATCATAATTAATATTATTTTTTTAGATATTAACATTATAGGATTCCCACCAAAACAAAACCAATATAATAAACATTATTTTTTTTTTAAAATAATTGTTGTATCATGAATCCTATCAAACCTGAAATCATAAAATAAATGATGAAAAAATAAAACAGAATATTCTTATAAATTTTTTTTATCAAAAATAATATTATGATAAGTCATAACTAAAAACACTTATTATAATATGTTGAACCAAATTATGTTAAAATGTTTTATAAATTTTAATGATACAATTTTGAGATAATAATATTTAATTAATACTCATATTTTTTGATCCAATGAAATTGTTGAGTTGATAATATAAAAGTATGAAAAGTGGACTTGATTCAAGTGGCTTAAAACCAAGACTTAAAGTAAGTTTTCAAAGGATAATAGGGCCAACAGTCACCTAAGGACTGACACTCAATTATTACAGATGACTTCCAGTGGCTCTTGGGGATTTTTTAAGGAGCTTAACTGCCGGAAGTTACAAACATAACCACTGGTAGTTATGGATAGCCACCGGCCTATATGAGTTTAGCAACCAGCGGTCACCTGGAGATTTGAATATAACAGTCATATTTTATTAAGTCTAATTTGGTTTAATCTTACTATTAACGGCTATAAACGGTTAGTTTTTCCTCAAGGGCTATAAAAGGAGGTTCAAATCATAGGTTTATAATCAAGATTCACAAGGCTATCATCCTTCTAATCATCAAAGCAAGAATCAAACATTCAATAAAGGTTCAAAACCCACTTTCTTGAATTGAGCAATTTGAGAAAAATTGACACTTATACTCTTAAATTTTTTAATCATTGAGTGTATTAAGCTACTCTAAGTGTAATCCTACTATTTATAATCACACATACAAGAGTGAGCCATATTCAAAGTATTGTAATTTTCATTCAAAACTTGATATTGTGTAAGGGTATACTCCATATTTGAAAGGGTATTTCAAGAGTAATAATTGGCACCCGAGAAGCTAATTGAAGGTATAATCATTTCGTTTGTGATTAACAGAACCTCAAGTAGAGCTTTGAGAGGGTGGATGTTAGGGATCAAGGGATCTTTGACTGAACCACTATAAAACATCATTTGCACTCTATTTCCTTTAACTTTTTTTAATTATTATTGTTATTTGTTTATTTAATTGTCTTAGATTACTTTACTTTCTCATACTTATTTTTATTTTGCAAAAAGATTCAATATTTCCTAATAAATTTTTTAAAATCTCAATTTATCCTCCTTTCCCCTTCCCCCCTTTTGTGATTTGTCTAAGGACCAATAAGTGGTACCAAAGCTAATCTTTATATTTTTATCAAAAACTTAACCGTTTTTAGAGTGTAAATCCATGCCAAACATAATTCCCACTGTTATGCAAGAAGGTGCCTCAACTTGCAAACCTCTATTCTTTGATGGCTCCAATTATGCATATTAGAAAATGAGGATGCAAGTCTTCATATATGCCAAAGATTTAGAAGAGTGGAAGATTGTGAAAAAGGGGTACACTTTTCCTAAGAAATAAGGTGTTGTTATTGATGATGTTGACCTTATAAGTGACACTGAACTCAAAGCCTATTCTAATAGTTGCAAGGTAATGGACTCACTTATATGTGCTTTATCTCAAAATAAGTTAAATAAAAAAATTTCTTGCAAAACGGCCAAAGAAATTTAGGATAGGCTTGAAACTATGCATGGAGGGACTGGCCTTGACAAGGAGTCTAAAATCAACATTCTTGTGCATCAATATGAGACGTTTTGTATGTTTGAGAATGAGACTATTACACAAATGTATGAAAGGTTTATTAAGATTATTAATACTCTCAAATGTCTTGATAAATAGTTCTTGAATAAGGAAATGTGCATGAAGGTGCTTAGGAGTCTTTCAAGGATTTGGTTACCCAAAGTCACCTCTATTATGGAGACTCAAGACTTTGAGGAATATACTCTAGTCTGATGGGCTCCTTGGCAGCCTATGGCATCAACTTTGAAGGGTTGAAGATTGAAGAAGAAGAGACCAAGAGGAAGAAGGATAAGGGAATATAATTGAAAAGCACATCTTAATAAGATAGTGAAAGTGATTTAAGTGAGGATGATATAGCTCTCTTTGTAAGAAAATTCAACTAATTACTTAAATTCAAGAAGAAGAGAGGCATAAAGCTCTGAAAGATGGCTAAAGAAGAATCAAGCAAGAATAACATAATTTGCTATCATTGTAAGAAACTCGACCACATTATGGTGGATTGGCCCTTCAAGGTAGAAGAGAGGAAGGAGAAGATGGAGAGGCGACAAAAGAAGAAGAAAGCAATAGTGGCTGCATAGTCAAGTAATGATGAAGACTCAAGCTCAGATAAATAGAAAGAGGTGACCAACTTTTGCCTCATCAGAGTGGCGGATGAACCGAAAAAGGTACTTTCTTTATCTTGTGATTATTCTTTTTCTAGTAATGAATTGCAAGATACATTTGAGGAACTATATAGCGAATTCCGGAAGTTGAGAAAGGCTCATAAAGCCTTAAAAAAAAAGGTGACCATCCCTAGTGAGAATGATGCTTTTATAATTGAATATTTGAAAAAGGAAATAAACATTCTTACTAAGGTAAGAGATAATCATGCTAAGAAAAATGTTGATTTGAAAAAGAAAATTGAGGATGTAAATAACACCTTAACAAAATTCACAAAAGGGAAAGAAACCTTAGACAAGATCCTCGGGTCATAAAGAGGCTTTTATGATAAAATTAAACTTGGCTTTATTGATGCTCAAATGTATAAGAACAAGTAAGTGAATGCATTTACAAAAGCGTTTTTTCATTCTCACATGCTCCTTATATGCATTGCAATTGGGATTATCACATTTCACTTAAAGCCCCAAATAGGTATAGGGCAGTTAATAAGGGATAGGTTATTAAAACCCAAGTTGCTAACACTCATGAACCCAAATTATAACGTCCCGGAAATTCTGAATGATTTTTTTGCATTTTTATTTAATAAATAATATCATTAA
>MKEJ01023761.1:0-13970 GCA_001753735.1 Embelia ribes | reverse complement strand
GAGATCGCACACAAGAAGAAGAAGAAGAAGAAGAAGAAGAAGAAGAAGAAGAAGAAGAAAACGTATCTTGTAACCTTTTCCTATCACCACTTCCTGCTAGCATTCGAACCACCTTCACCATCACCATGACCATCACGACTTCCCGAACTCACTTGGGAATCACAAATCAAATGCGAACCCAAAGCAATTATGTTTATTATCAACACCTATGCATGAATTGAATGATACATAAATCATGTAAATTCATTATCAATACCTATGCATGCTTAATTAAAGCAATTATGTTCTACAACTAAGAACCTACATATACAACTCATAATTCAACACAACAAAATCAACACATAATTTATACGTAAAGGTACACACATAAACTCATGCTTATATTATTATTTTGTAGTCTACTCAAACCTCACGCAATATTAGACAACACCCGAAAGCTATACGCCAAAAAGCCTCATATCTCCACTTCTTCATCTCGACATTTGATTTATTAAACGAACATGGATCAACCCAAACCTATATACAAAAATGATCTACTCAACACAAGGACCAAGAATAACAACATTAATTTCATGAACAAATTAGGCACGAAAATTGAGGTATGATGAACGAATGAGATAAAGAATATGGCTTACCTCAAAATATTCTCTACACTCCGAGGATGAAGAATTTACACTTAAAATTCGTATCTGACCCCAGGAACTATATGCAATCGAGGCCTTAAAGTTTCAAGAATTTTGTAGCCCAAACTTGTTCCTTTCCTAGCCACTTTAGTCAATAAAAAATCAGTTGGATCGATCCAACCGTTGTTAGATCAATCAATTTCAGCTTTTGGATCAATCGAATAACTAGTTGGATCGATCATACCTATTAGAATTTTGGGTCCTCACATCTCGGGAAGAAAACTGCCAAAACTACTTGTAATCAATACTAGACAATAATAGACGTGTTTCCTAAGTTTTGGAATACCGTTCGAGTGCCTAAGACTCAATTTACGGGACTTTGCACGACTACCAGCAAACTCCGAAACAACACCGCATCCAATCCACTTCATACCACAAAATCTAACTCTTGCATTCCTCACAACATATCATGACACCCTTCTACATTTCTACAACATTTGGCACGATATCCTAGTACTATATAGTACACATTCTAACAATCGTAATATACAATGTCTCGTAACAATATAACAATACCAACGCCTCAATACTTATGCCACATTTTATACGAATGCAACATGCCAACGCTAAGTCAATAATAGCTTTACTTATTTAAAAATGAAAATATTTACTTAAATTTTCTGGGACGTTACATGCTTATTGTTCTATTTTTTTTTCTCTTTGCAACGAAAATAGTAACGAATTTTTGCAGCGGAGTGTTCTACAACGGTGTTTACAATTGATTTTATTAATATTTTATTATTTTTAATATTTTAATGTCTTTAGAAATGGATATTACAATGGCTTTTTGCTGCAGTGTTTTCCGTTTGTAAATCCATTGTAGTTTCTTTTTCCATTGCAACCTTCATTGGAAGTTGCAATGGAAAATATTCGTTGTAGATTTTCATTATTGTCTTGTTTTTTTTCTAATAGTGCTATACCAAACAAATGAGGAAGAATAGTGACTTTTGGTTCTCAAAAGGTGTGATAAAGGCCAAAAAGTGATGGGACCCAAACTGTCTTGTTCGTCAGCTATTCAGCGGTTTGCCTGGCACTGGACAGATTGTTAGACGCCCATCTGATGAAGTTTTTGGCTCAAAATACTTCCCTGGACAAAGGTCCAACCCTCTGTCCGCCGGCATTATTGCCCATTGGGCAGATGTCCGACAATACAATTCACAATTTTGAAACATATTTCACTAAGGCACAACCTTACACTGCGACTAAGAATGTCACCCCACCACAACGAATTCATGAATTTAACAAATAAAAGTATTATAACTCTTATAATAATATAATTTATTTAAACAAAAATATTTACTAATTTCCATATAGTAAAACAGACTGTACTTGATGTATATCACCCTATTTGGGGTGTTTGAAGTATGCCATGTCTCCCTGAGTGGGACACTTGTCCCATTTTTTAAAAATGGTATCAATCGACTATTTTAAGAATTTTCAGGTTGTTACATATATACATACATGCTTTTCTTTCTTCCCTTTGTAGTGCAAGCTTTAAGAATTTTCAGGTTGTTACATATATACATACATGCTTTTCATTCTTCCCTTTGTGCTTTTAATATTCACTCGTTATTAAAAAGTTGCCAATCTTGAAAACCACATTTTCCTTTCATCCACATTCATACTTGTCATAATCAATCATCATAACGTAATTTACTAAGATAACCTTCCTTTTTTTTTTCCTCCTTACTCAAATATCAAAATATTATTGTTAATATTAGATCAAAATCATAGCGCATGTTGCATGGTGACAGGTGTTACAAGAAGGTTTAAACAAAAATAAAATAAAATCTTTTTTGGGGGGATTAATTCGTGGATATTAACATATGATACTCTTACTGCACAACCCTAGAAAGTGACCCGCAACACATGTCCGGGCCAAAGTTGTAGCACCGCGAATATTTAAGTGTCAGAGAGGAAGTTTAGCACAACAAACAACTGTGGGGTCTCGAACTCAAGTCTTGAATGATACAAGCACATTGTATTGAACTAACCACTTATTCCAAAATACTACGAATCCATAGTCTTATAATTGTTCTCGTCATAACTTATAAGAAGCTTAATATGAAGCCACTTCAAATATCGCATGCAAGATAACATATATGGTGCCAGAGGTATTCAAGCCTTAGGAGTGGGGAACCCAAAATTTCAATATAGGGCTTTTGTTCTATATAGCCTAATTGAAAATTTTCAAATTGCATTCATAAAATCTATAAAAATTCGGTCAGGCCCCCTTCCCTGGTCTGCTAAAGAGACCTTAGGGCATGCTGGGATCATATTGATCGTCCATTTTGGAATATCTTTTGACAAAGTGTGCATTGGATTTTATCGACCCTTTGAACAAATGGAAAGCCGAATATTTTTATTAAGTGGAGAGAGATACTTACCAGTAGTATTAATTGAATATATTTTTCATTTTGGATGTCAAAAAAATGAAATATGTTCTATTTTTGAAGTGATAATTCATTTTAAAATTGGTTAAATGACAATATTACCTCTTATTATAACTAGAGATATTAATAAAACAATAAAGAACCTAGGGTAAATTATCTCATGTGAGCCTTTAAATTCAATCTTGAGAAAATAATTTTTTTAATTTGTCTTAAACCACATGTCATGTCAAAATGATCAATTATTTGTGTATAAAGTGGATGATAACCTAATTTGAACGTCTCAATAAATTTATTTCCAATATTTTCAATAAGTAGAAAATAAATCAGCTTCCCCAAAGTAAATAAATGAGGCACTTGCTTTGACTTTTCAGTGTTTCTCAATTACAAATTTATGGTTGTTAATTTTCTCCTTTTAAAAATCAACAAATATAAGTTTCTTGCAATTTTTGCACCGGCATTTTATTTGAATTTGCTGTACCTCTCATGCACTGAGAGTCAACCATGAGTTGAAATATTTTGGCCATGAGCTGGCCGGCTGAGCAGCTAACTGTCCCATTGATGTCAATTTAATTAAAATGAAGACCCATCATGGAAATTAGCTTCGGTATTTTATGAGTAATATGAATTATCACATCTTTGATAAGGACCTTTAATAGATTAATGGGAATAAATATTTATAAAAATGACATTTTTTAATGATTTCTTTCGTGCCCATATACCAAACGATGCTTAAATCTTAAGATTCAACGATCTTATTGGTGTGGTGTAGCTGTCAATATTAATGTTTTACGACCTAGTTAAATAACTATTGCCCCTATGAGCCTATTCATGCATGAAGCTAGCAGATGTTTTTGCAGGTTCTCACAATAAAACGACACTTTAATGATTTTTTTAGTACCTAAATAACAAGCGATGCGCAAATTATAAGATTAAAGAGATCTTATAAATGTAATCTACGTGCGAATAGTACCATCTTTTGACCTAGAGGTAAGTAATGCAGGTCAAGGGCTATTAATGCTTAGTTATTTTAGAAATTAACATTTTTTAATATCGGCTTCATTTTGAGTAACTTAATTTGTTATTATTATTCCTTTTATGAAAATAGAAAATTTTCTGTTGATACAAAAGATAGAAATAGCACTCAAGCAAGAGCAGCTTATGCACATTGTAGATAATAATGCCCATGAGTGCATTTATTATTTCCCAATAAATCCAAACTATGTGAAGAATATGAACTCAAGAGATAGTAACAGAAACTTTATTAAATAACTCTGGTGGAGGAAAATCTTGGATACAGACAAATAAATATAGAACGATAGTCTACTGAATAATAGAACTAAAGGGAAAAAATTGTATACAAATAAGTAGGAAAACAAATCACCATATGCAACACTCCGAAAATTTCGAGTTAATTTTTCGCTTTAAATAAATATTATATGTTGCATTTAAATATTAATGTGACATAATGTGTGGAGTATATATATGGAGGTGAAGTATATGAGCAACATGTTATACATTGTAGTTGCATAAATATGGAGTGTGTATATATATTTATATATTTCATGTTTATCATCTTGTGTAGATCGTCTTTATATCTAGGTGCATGAAGATCTGAACTCATTTGTTAGATTAAATCATGGGGCAAAGTGAAAGCTCATTTTGGAGTTTTCTCGTGTGGCTTTTGAGGGAAGTTCTAGTAGGTTTGAGATACAAGTAAACTATAGAATAACAACATAAACTTAATTCAGTACATATGCCTTGGCAAGTGCAATGTGTCTTGGATTTATGTTTCGTTTTATCCTTGTTATGTTCCTCTATTTCATTACTACTTTATATGCTATCATTACAAGCATGTGTAGGTGTTATTGGTATATCTTATACATATGTGCAACATTCATAAGCAAGTGGGCGTGTGGCCTTTATTAAACGATTTGATAAAGTGAGATTTTTAGAATAAATGTGAAGTTGGAAACATTTTGAATGTGCAGTTTTATAAAGTGAAGCTTTATGTGTGGAAAATGGGTTGGTGTGGATAATGTATTAGTGTGGTTTAAAGTGTGAAAAAGTGTGGAATTTTATAAGTGAACTAATTAAAAATGTTAGAGGTTTTCGAAAGTGATTTCAAGGACTAAATGCGTGAGTTGCATTCATGTGAGGTTGAGTCCTTTTACATTTTTTTTGGGAACAAATATCAACCTTTTTGTGTGGAAGTAAAACTAAAGAAAAGGCTCGATGCATTACTGTGAAGGATGCACAAAGATCACCAATAAGTGCGTTACAGCATGGACGACAGATTATTGAGGGCTTGATTGCGTCACACCGTGAGTGGAGGATCATTGCGAGCCCCCTCCCCCAATAAAGAGATACTCATCCCATCTTTATACTTGTGTCATATGGGATGTGGTATTGTAGTCTTGGGTGTGGAGTATGTGCATGTGTTACATTAAATAGACATTGCATTGCATCTTATTGTTGTTAGATTACTTATACACATTCGATACATTGCATAACATCTACTTTATAATGTTATAACATCTACTTTATAATGTTCTTTTTATATATCTTTCTCATATATTATGTGTTGCAGGTGTAGAGGCCAGTGGGGATCGTCTTTGAGGTGATAGGACGGTCTGTGGTACATACATGAAAGATATTATTTTATAATATTTTATTTAGGCCTTTTAATGTTGATGTATTCTTCGAGGTTTTAGCATTGTTGCAGTAGTTATTGTACTTTTACATATTACAACTTTTTGTTGCCTTAAGTGGCGTTTTGTATTCGGGCTAGTACAAGGGGCAATATATTATATTTCTGACAAGCATGTCGCTTGATATTCTGTTGTAGACAGAATGTTTATATTTATCATAAGTTCTTCTTCTTATATATTATGGCAGGTTATATATATATTTCTTTTCTGCATACTCTGGTATAAATGTTGTAGATGAGCAGTGAAGTATGTGGCGATTTAGTATATTTTCTATTTCTCTTCATTTTCTTAAAAAGTATTTTTTTTTTTTCAGAAAAAAAAAACACTCGCGATTTTTCTGGTTTTCAAGATTTGGGACGACACCATAAGCCTGGTGCGATCCAAACGTATACGACCAGTTGTATAAGTAGTAAAACCAACAGTGGAATCCACAAAATCGGAAAAACCTCTAGCTTCTACTCAAAACGATGACTTGTAGTAAGCAAAAACAAAGTTTTCTTCAAAAAAGTTTCTCATTGAAATAATATGTTTTTATGGCAATGGATTAAGCAAAGTGAACTGTGACTCCAACAACTAACCTTGTCTTTATTGCTTTACGAGTCTTTCGTTTACATCACATCCAATATTTCCATGATTTTTCCAAAACCACCAATAAATTCACCATCAACCTTGCATCTGGAATCGTATCATTAAAATATTAGGAATACCAAGTGATATGTCCAACTAGCTTATAAAAAATATCAATTTCATAAAAATATTTCATATATATATTTTTTTCAAATTTGTCATTCATCTTATTTTTTTTATAACAAAAGCCATCATACCCAAAATGATAAATTAATTATTTTTAACATGTATATCTTTTGTTAAAAAATAATATTGTATCTTTAAATATTTAAATTGATATTTATCACCAAAAAATTAAGCAATTTAAAATAAAAATATCAAAAGTTAAGTAATTATAATTTACAATTGCTAAAATATCTATAGAACTTAACAAAATATTTAAATGTTATATTAATTTTCAAGAATATAAATCAGTACTGCGAGTTCACGATGGTATCTCGAAATTTTTATATTATACATACTTAAAATATCAATAAATAATAACTACAACGTTTCTATATTTTTATAAAAAATTATTTGAAATAATTTTTAAATTTTTCCTTAGAATGTAATATTTTGTTAAATAATAAAATTTGTAAATCAGAGCAAGTGCCGCATTTGCTAATGTTGTAAAATGTGACGTGAATTTTTCCTGCTATAAGCGGAAATAATTCAGAATGATTATAAAAAAAGAAAAAGAAAAAGAAAAGAAAAAAAAAGGGGGAAACAAGCGGTCATGCCCGTTCTATTTAGGGGTAAATCGATCTATTTGTGACGGTTTATCTCTCAACCGCCCCCTCCTCTTAGCATGTCAGATTTTTTACGTTAGGGGAAAAGTTATTGTATGGACAAAAAACTGTCACTTTTTAAAAATTGATAACTAATATTTTCAAATGAAAAACTGATACCTAGTGAAATTTTAACTAAAAACTTTTGGGCAACAATTACTTCAATGTCAAAATAATGATCGTTGGAAGTAATATTCGGTACAAATCGTAAAATGAAAATAAATTGCTTGTCTCGGCTATGAGTGTCACGCTTTTATTTTTTAGATGTATATTGCATAGTTGGCAAAATCCGAGAAGATAAAACTATGACAAGTTACATGGAAAGGTTTCATACGAGTTTTATTTAAAATTAGAATTTAGTTTGTATATTGCATGGACTATGTGAAAATATTCTTTTTCGAATTATTAGATGTAATTGCTAATCATGTTATCTTGTTCTTTTTTACTTGTCATTAGATGCAATTTTATATTTGTTATTGATTAGTTTATTATATAATAGTATTGTAATTTTTCCTTTTTACTAATTTCAAAAATTAACCGTACATATTTTCCTCGAATATTTTGAATTTAATATATACAAAATTGCTAAACAAGCTGTATATTAATATATTATCATTAAATTTTTTATTACATATAAATTTTAACCGTTTATTGATATTGACATAATAAAAATATAATTTTCAATATAAATACTTTTCATCTTTTTTGTAAATTATAATTTTCATCCTTTTCTTCTAATTGATAGCCAATTTTGATATATATTTTAAAGTAATAAATGTTATTTGTTTAAAAAATATTAGATTTAAATAAATTTTATTTTCAAAGAAGTTTAAGTTTAGTGGAATTGCATTATAACAAATTTTATTATTAAAAGCTCCTAAATTTATAAAACATGTGTCAATTAGTTATGCAGATATTTTTTACAAATAGAAAAAAATAGTTGAAACGACAACTTTAAATAATTCTTCAAAATAGATAATTTTTTATATTTTTTTAATATATAACCTGTAACCTAGAATTGACATATATAAATATTTAATATATATAATTTTTTTTTAAAAAATAATAATTTTCATATTTTGCTTCAATGCATAGAATCTATTTAGGTATATTATTTTTAATTATTTTTATATTCTTTCAAGAAGATTAGGTTACAATAAAAAAATTATATGGTAATATTTTTAAATAATAAATATGATGTTAATAAGTTTTATTTTGCAAGAAGTTTAGATTTGAATAGGTTCTATATGATAAACTTTATTTTTTTATAATCCTAAATTAATGGGATACTTGTCAATTAATCATATTGATACGTATCACAAATAGATTAAAAATATAATTCAAAAATATAAATAATATTTTTAAATTATAACTCTTATCCTTTTATTGCAATATATAGAGATAGCTTTTGTATTTGTATTATATTTATATGTTTTATGTATTTTAAATATGATAAGGTTTAGATGAATTATTTATGATTATTTTTTCAAATAAAATAATATGATTACTATATTTTTTGTTCTTTAATAATTTTAGGTTTGAAATTCTATCACGGTAGGCTTTATTGGTTATGATTCTTTACAATATTATTTTCTATTAAAAAATTTATATGACAACTTTTATTTTAATTTTTTATCTTTTGTTTTATGAGTCCAGTTTTAGTGAATTCATATGATAATAATTATTATTTTGAGAAAAAAAAATAACTTTTATTAGATTTATTTTGATTTTGGTGGGAATTTTGTTATAATAATATTTTTTTAAAATGTATGAGTAATTTTGATAATATTTTCAAGATTGATTACCTTAGATTTTGTGTATATGTATATACAAAGATAGTGAAATATAATATTTTTTTTCCTAAATTTTGATTATTAAACTGATGGAAATATGTATTATAAAATTACATAGCCAATTGTCAAAGAAAATATGTAGTCGCTTGTTAAAAAATTATGTAGCCATAAATCACGATTAGAACAAAAATAACAGATAACTCAACTTTTATATTAGTAAGATATTCGTCCAAATGATTTGTCATAATATGTTGGTTTGATATAAAATTTCTAAAAACACCTTTTTCTTTTTCTTTATCCTTTTTTTTTAAGTGTAAAATGTAAATACGATTAAAAGCCTTAAACTATATGCGCAATTTATGGAATATGTTTGATAAAGGCCCAAAATTGTTGGGAAAATTAAATCTTCTCAATTTCACGTACGTGTGCTGTTAAACGGGGATATTTTGATTATCGTTCTAGGCACTAGGTTCAAGCATAAACAGAAGTCGATATACCTTTTCCTCCTCACGGTTCATAATGGCAGTGGAGAAGCTATAACTCTTCTCCCTAGATTTATCCGGTAAGGGTCGGAGTGTAACATTGTTACTCGCTGCTCCTTGTTTCTGCACAAACCTCGTAACAGTCACCTTGACTGCTGGATGCTCAGCCATCCTTCCACCTAGCTGCAAGGCCTCACGATCATCAGGCCCACCAAAGAAAATGACACATAACCTTTGTGCCACGTCTTTGGACGTGACTTCTGGAGCTTGGCGAGGCTTGCTCCCAAGTCCACGATCCAGAAGCACTGCAACTGAACACGGTGCATGCTTCATCACCTTCTGAGTGACCACTCTCCATCCGTGGCCCATGTTGTCAACTTCGTGATCGCCACTGCAGTCACTTCTCCACTGTTTGTGGAAAGGGAGTATGATCATGCTTGTCCCTTTTGTAACCAAAAATTGACATCATTAATAAGAAGAAAATGCCATTATGTCTAATGATTTTGAGAAAAGGTGACTCCCAAAAAGGGTGCATGCTGCTTTAATGATGATTCGTTACAAATGTCTAACAATAAAGGACTACAAATGTGGGTGACACGCCTGTTTCGTGATAACCTCCAATAATGGCATGTGTACTCCATATACCTATATACGATGGATGTCACCGTTTCAAATAATGGTGGCGTTAACCGTAAAGATAACAGTGACTGTGTAACGGTTTTGGACCGTAACGGCTGTAACATAACGGTAGCGGAAATCGGAGTTACGAATTTTTTTCATCTTTACAAAATTTGTTTTAGCGTAACGATAACAATAACAGTGATAGTGTAGGCCGAAACCGTAATATAACAGAATTACATAGCAGTAACGGACAATAATTAAAACCTTGATTGTCAATTGTCACTATACAGACAAGTCACTGCAAATTTAATTGCATAACTCTATTGTTAAAGTATGACTTTGTAAATTCTTTTTTTATCAAGAAGCATAATATCCAACTAACAAGAAAAATTGCTGTTGCTTGTTAAGATATCTTTCTAATCTTCAAAAAAGAAAGAGCTTCTTACCATCGGATACGGCTATAGTGAATGCAAATAAAAATAATCTTACAGAAACTGGTGCATGCAAATATGTAATATATCACATACAATAATATAAAAGTAGAGTCTCCATATTAATTTTGTGAAAAGTGTTCATCTTATTTTAAAGACACATGTACATTTATATTAATTAAAATAAATAAAAAAAGAGAATAAAATTATGTAGAGCCTCCATGTTAATTTTGTGACAAGTGTCTATCTTCTTTCAATGACATATGTACATTTATATTAAATAAAATAAAAATAAAAGAGAATGAAATTATAACTACATGAATTTGTAGAAGAATGAAACGGTTGGATCGCCATTATGAAATTAATGAAAAATAAAAATAATGGGGCTATGTGAATTTGTGAAGGAATGAAACGGTTGGATCGCTATTATGGAATTTATTATAAAATTAATGACAATTATAATACGAAATTAATGGAAAATAAAAATATGAATTTGTGGAGGAATGAAACGGTTAATGATAATTAAAATCTTATAAGGTGCCATGTACTACTTGAGAAAATAAAAAATACTCGCATATTTTGTCTTTTCGGATTGTACATTTATATTAAATAAAAAAAATAAAAGAGAATAAAATTCTGTAGAGCCTCTATGTTAATTTTGTGACAAATGTTAATCTTCTTTGAATGGCATGTGTATATTTATATTAAATAAAATAAAAATGAAAGAGAATAAAATGATAACTACATGAATTTGTGGAAGAATGAAACGGTTGGATCGTCATTATGGAATTTATTATAAAATTAATGAAAAATAAAAATAATGGGGCTATTTGAATTTGTGGATGAATGAAACGGTTGAATTGCCATTATGGAATTTATTATAAATTTAATGATGATTAAAAACTTAAAAGAGTCCATGTGCTACTTGAGAAAATAAAAAATACTTGCAAATTCTCGGGTTTTATACACTCCTTTATTCGTGGTACATATTACATATGATGTATGCAAATTCTCGAAAAAGAAGTCATTGTAGAAAGATAAAATTTTATTTTAATCATTCTCTCTCTCAAATGCAACGTTTATATAGCTCTAATATAAAATTTGTTCACTGTTGATTTCTGATTTTTCATTTTCTTGTTCTATGTCACGTTTTTACTTTGATAACCATATGTGTATATGGATAGATACAAGTAATTATCGTTGCACGCATTCTGACTTCTAAATCTATTTTTTAGATTTCTTTTATTTATTTAGAGATATTTTATTATAATGCACACAATTCAATAGTACATGTAATATTTAAATGATGTTGAACAATGTCAAAAAATAGTGTATTTTTTTTCTTGGTTAGCATCTCTCATTAATAATTTCTCAAAAATATAGTTTTTGGAAGAGAAATACATGTAAAAAAATATACCCTTTTGTATAAAATATGAGTTTTATTTTAAATTTTTATTTATGATAATTGATTCTTTAAAAGTGGAGTATCTGCAAATGGGTGACTCCAAGTACGCCCCAATTAAAGGACATGTGGAATTTATCGATTAGTAATAAATAAAAAATAAATTTTATAGAAGGTAAAAAAAAAAAATCCATTCGTTGGATAACTTTTATAATCGTATCTCTAATTGCAAAAGTTAGTATTTACTATTTTGAATTTAGAATTATTTTTATTTTCTATTTTGTAGACTACCATAAATAAGGATTTACATTAGAGAAGTTGCAATGTGAATAATTTTTTGCATAACAAATGATAAAAGATAAAAAAAAAAAATATCTTGGAGTTGATTTTGACAAAAGAAAAATGCAGACAAATTTGTAATTGCACTAGTATGAAATTTAATTGTGGTTCTGTAACTTCTATTGAGTGGTTTAATACAATCTCTTCATATCCAATATAGTATATGAATATTTTTAATATTTTTTAATTTTAATCGAACTATCTTTCACTTACAGTAATATAAAAAATATATAATTTTTATCTATTTCAATTCATATCAAATAAATTAATCTACTTATATCTCCGTGTAACGCACGGAATTACGCGCTAGTTTTATAGTATAGCACCAACTAGTGAACCATAATATTCTCGTACCTTTATCTTTAGCCACGTGGCATATATCTTGGTGCATAGTGGACAACGCAGAAATTGCAGTTATCGGCCGAACGGTGACTCTCCCTAGTTGACCATAGGCCTGAAATGCAACCGCGACTCGATCATGCAACTCGTCACATCTGAGCCGGCTAATAAACGGAAACCCATTTTTTCGGAGCCGTTGGACCATGATGATGGAAGAGGACCGCTCGGTGAGTTCGACAAGGTGCATTATGTAGAGCTTGAGTTTAGATTTAGTGTTGGTTGACCGTGTCAATTCGATAAGGCTGATAAGTGAGGAGATGTTACCAGGGCCATGGACACATGCGAGGACTCGTAGCTCGTCTTTGATTGGTTCAGAGGAGACGGATTGGAGGTGGTAGTGGTTCTTGGAGGAGATGACTCGAGCCGGTTTGTAAATGGCCATTACTGTTGGGGTTGTCATGAAAGTTGTGAATAGCGCCATGAGGACTAGTATAGCAAATACCTCATCATTTAGTACCTATATTGAAAGTTGTACAACCATTAGCACCAACAATCAGGAGACGTCTAAGTAATAGAGATTAGTTTCCATGTCTTATGGGACTAAAAGAATTTTATACATAAGCGGATATAGAAGTATGATATATGTGGAACTAAATTATGATAAATCATTTTAATGATACAAATTTTAAAATAATTATATTAATTATTGCTCCAAATTCTATGATCTAATGTGTTTATCAAGTTGGTTTAAAAATCTTCTTCTAAAGTTGTCTTGATTGTATTGAAACTTGGCAAAGCTCAAACAAAGTCCATATCTCAAAATTTGGTAACAAAGTACCAGTACTCAAGGAGTGAGTACCAGTACTCAGCTAGGCTGAGTGACGACTTTCAAAGAAATCAAAAATAATTTGGGCCACTGAGTACTAGTACCCAGGTCTGAGTACCGGCACCTAGTCAAGTACCAGTATTATAATTCCAGGTACCGGCACCACTGCAGTTTTAATTATAACAATCATATTTGATTAAGGGTAATTGTGTTTAATCCTGTCATTAGTGGCTATAAATGATTAATTTATCCTCAAGGCCTACAAAAGAAGGTTCAAATCAGAGGATTATTATCAAGAATTACAAAACTATCATCTCCTAGTCCATACAAGAAAAATCAAGCATTCAAAAGAGCTCAAAAATCCATTTTCATATTTTGAGCAATTAGACTTCAATTAGCACTCAGTTCTTTTAATTTCATATTTTTCGAGGGTAATAGGCTGTTATTAGTATGATCTTACAAATTATAATCCTAAATATTAGAGTGAGTCATGTAACGTCGTAGAAATTCCGGATAAATTTTTCGCGTTCATAATAATATTATAGAAGTATGTAATATT
>MKEJ01023750.1:0-20411 GCA_001753735.1 Embelia ribes | reverse complement strand
TATTCAAGCCCACAATTAGGAGATTATAATAGCATAATCAATTTGCATTAATCAACCCTTACCATAATTAGAGCAAACTAGAAATTATATATATATATACACACCATTCCCATTAATTTCTTTATTTTATAAAAGTGGCCCCATAATTGGCTATTACATCTCACTGTATAGTGGTGAGAATTAAAAGATAAGCAAAAAGAAATCAGGAATCCTCAAACAAATAATAACATACTCCCTCCGTTTTTTTTTATTTAACCTTTTAAGCTCAAGCACACATATTAAGGAAATTATTGGTAAAAATAGATGGACTAAAATAACACTCTCTCTCTCTCTCTCTTTTTCTCTTGAGAAATAAAATAATAATTAATAAAAGGGGTATTTTTGGTAGATTACCAAATTTTAACCTATAAATTGTGAAAGGATCACTTAAAAAAGATTTTTTTTAAAAATTTTACTAGATAATAAAAAAGGAGGGATTTACAAGAAAATCTCTAAAGATTCTTGTTGGATAAAGCAATGCATACAACTCATAATAATAGATTACATGCGAAAATAAGTTTGGCCAGAGAAGAATTTATAAGGATCTTACCATCATAAAATCAAAAGCATAAGCAAATTATTATTATTATTATTATTATTATTATTATTATTATTATTATTATTACTATTATTATTATTATTATTATTTTCATGTTTCATGTAATCTGCAAATTTAAAATATAAACAAAATAAGCACAAAACCATTGAAGTGGTAGTCAAATAATATATTCTTTATTTTTTATGGATAGCAGGTTGTATTAGTGTATGAGCCCTATATTTGAGAGACAAAACTCAAATACTCAATAAAAATCATACTTTTTCAAGTTCTTAAGAAGTATTTTAAGAAGCTAGAGTATAGTTCGTAAGTTTCCAATTTAGAGTCACTTTAAAGTTGGCATTGAACTCTTAGAATTCTAAATAAAATTTAATTTAATTGTGCATATTAGTTTAATGGTACACATTAACCATAGTCATGAGAATTTGGCGGTTATTCTTTTAGTTTGCCGCTTAAGTTAAACATTATCTATCATTCACAAATCAAGACAAAAAATATTATTACATTTTCCTAATAGATCGGGAGTCTATTCATTTCATTTTTATTAGGTACTAATGACCAAGTAAGAGGATAATTGAGATTAATGAATTGACCATTTTGGCTATGGTGTTTTCTTCTGTAATGGGTAGAATATGCTTTTAGAATATGGAATTAACTTTGGACTGAAACATAGAATATTATATATCTTACAACATAAGGATATACGTAGCCAACAAGAAATATTTTTTTGATGTATATCGGCAAAAGGACAACGTAGGAAAATTCGGATCAAATTTAGACCATGGTAGTATGATCTTATTAAGTCAAGTTGCAAAGATTACTTACCACATGGAAATTTTTGTTAAGAGGTGATTTTATTAGGTTTGGCATAAATTAATTATCACTTGAGCTTCCTAAATTCAAATTGGAATCATTTCGTCATAATTTCCAAGTTTAGTGAACTTCTTCTTGGTATTTCTTTTAACAAAAAATACATTTTTTTTCGCCACATAACTACTTGTACTTCTAATTGCCCAAAAAAGAGTCAACAAATAATTAATTATGTTCAAAAATAATCATAACGATAATAAGTACATGGAAACGTCATTAATCTCTTTTAGTTCAATAATATCTTCACTTTTACAAGCGGCCGCACATTTTGCAAGGCGCCAAGTATATAGAACTCCTATTTAAGGGATAAAGGAGGCGGTTTGGCCGGGTGATAATCAGCCCTCACCCGACATATTTGGATTATTTATTTTAAAGTTTCGATTGAAATTAAAATAATTTTTTCTAATTAAATTTTTTTGAGAGTCTATTCTTTTAATTTCAATTATATATTTTAATATGAGCTGACCAGCACTCATGATTAGTAGCGTGTCTCTCTCCCTGTTTAAGACATAGCATCTAAGTTAACATATATCACAAATTATAATACTGTCTCTATCTTACAAAAATCAACTATTCGCCCCTGGTAAGCTTAAAAGTGAACAACCCTAACACAATTTTTTATGTGCACAAGTTGATGTGAATATGATCATGAACTATTGCTACTAAATTCAAACATATAGATTGTCTTTTTAGCTATTATTATTATTGCATTTAAGCTGTGAATATCATACGTATCGCAAAGTAAGAATCCTTGCGCCTTTGCATGTAAGATCGTAGCACTTGGATTATCAGCTAAACATGTAGAAAAGATCAATTCTCAAACACAATTTCTCTATTATGCTTGACTTCAATTTTGAAAAGAGGGGGACTAACTCAAAGGGTGATGGACATTTTTAAATGTGTGGTTGAGATAAAAAGAATAAGTACCATACATAATTTAATTAAAAAATTTAATTTAATTTTAGCCATTAATTTTAAAATAAACAGTCCAAATTTACTAGGCAGAGATTATTCATGACCCCACTTGATAGCCCCGTAAGCCTTAATTTTTACCTCCCAAAGTATCATTTGGCATCAAGGCAATTCCATGTATAGAGATTAAAAAATATAAAATAAAATAAAATAAAAATTGATCTGATCCGGGCATAAAAGCCAAAGATATTCTTTGTTTCTTTGTTTATAAACAGCTTTTACTGCTTGTGAATTCACATTTTCACTCTATCAATATTCAATCGGTCTTGATTATACCTCGTGCAAATGAAAATGTCACACGTTACGTCCCTAAATTAGAAGAAGAGCCTATCACATGCATCAAATAAGTAGCAATTACTCAAACCTAACTTTTACCTTATATGATTGATGAGTGTGTTTCGTATTTTTGGCATGAAACATGTGGTTTGAGATGAAGCATGAAACATGTAGTTTGGCATGAAGCATGAAATATGTGGTTTGTTTGGTGTATAAATAGATGTGACAATATATTATTTTTGACACACCGGAAAAGAGATAAAAACACTTGAATTTTTGTTTATGATAGTTGTGAGGTGTAAGAGAGAAATTGCGTGAGAATTTTTTGTAATCCTTCTTTAAGAATTTCTAGTGAAATTAAACTCCTTTCTGTGGACGTAGGCATAATTGGCTGAACCACGATAAAAATTGGTATCTCTATTTTGCTTACTCTGATTTTTGCACCCCAACAAATAGTATCGGAGCTAAGGTTGGCTGAAATTTCAAATTTTGCTCAATTGCGAATCTTTGAACTTGTTCAAAAATTGCAAATGAGCATATAATTGGATTCTCCATTCCAAGCTGAGAATTTCGGTACAAATATCATGTCAATCGGAGTCCAGTGTTCCATTTTTTGGATGATTCCAACTTCATTTTTGGCATACCAAGAGGTATTTCCAAGGTTTTCGATTGTCCTGCTTGCCGCGGTAACCTCTGTTTTTCGAGATTTTATTCCAAAAAAAATATTTTGTCAAACTTGGGCACATAAATCATAAGATCAATGGAGGATTCTAATTTTGGTGCAATGATCAAGTTGAATGCGACCAACTATGCATTGTAGAAATATCGAATGGAAGACCTTCTCAACTGTAAGGATCTATACAATCCCATTGAAGAAGAAGGATTGAGCCAGATGATGAATATGATGACGTCTGGAAGAAAAAGCACAAACTATTAGTCAGATTAGACAGTAGATTGACAATAGTATTTTTCACCACATTGCGCAAAAGACTGATGCTTATGTGCTTTGGAAGAAGTTAAAAAATATGTACCAAGTAAAGACTGCCCAAAATAAGGCACTATTGATGACACGCCTTATTATTCAGAAGTTTAAAGACACTGCCTCTGTTGCTGTACATACAAGTGAATTTCAGAAATTGGTAAATGAACTCGCAGCTATGGACTTGCGACTGGGTAATGAAGAGCAGACATTACTACTTCTCAGATCCCTACCAGACAGCTGGGAGACTTTAGTAACATCTCTCAGCAATTCGACTCTAAATGGAACTCTTACCATGTCAATGGTTAATGATGTTTTATTCAATAAAGAAGCTAGAAGAAAAGAGATTGGAGCAAATCAGTCATATGCTTTCATTACTGAAAGAAAGTAACAAGAAAATGGTAGATGAAGAAATCGAGATAGAATAGCAGCAGAAGCAGAGGCAGATCACAATCACAATCTCGTGCTAAGAGTAAAAGAAATGTTACTACTGTGGCAAAGAAGGCCACATTAAAAAAAACAATCGGAAAATGAAATGCGATCAAGGCCAATCAAACAAACAAACAACCAAAGAAGATGGTTCAGCCTTAGTAACAATATCTGAAGATTATGCATTAATCTTTATTGATAAAGAATCTTGCATGCATGCTATTAATCAGGGTGCTGAATGGACGGTAGATACCGCTGCTTCCTAACACGCCACTCCCTGCAAATATTGTCAGTATTGGCGATATTCAGATAAAGACTAATATTGGTTAACTATAGTGCTAAAGGATATTTGGCATGTGCCTGACCTCAGAATAAATCTCGTATCTATGAATGCCATTAACCAACAGGGTTATGACAACATGTTCAACAAAAGTACTAGAAAGCTGACCAAGGGTACCATGGTTTTCACCAAAGGGCATGTCTGGGGCACATTATATAAGGCCTATGTGAAATACTATAGTAATAGTCTCAATATTGTCAAAGATAAGACATCACCAAATCTCTGGCACAAGAAACTTGGTCACTTGGGGGAGAAAGGGTTACTTACACTAGCAAATAAGGCACTTATCCTAGTAAACATGCATATTTCGCTCAAATCTTGCGATTATTGCTTGTTTGGCAAGCAACATAGAGTTGTATTTAACTCATCTGCCAAAAGAAGATCAGAGTTGTTGAGCCTAATACACTCTGATTTATATGGACCGATTGAAGAAGAATCATTGAGCTGTAATGGATATTTTATCACCTTTATTGGCGACACTTCAAGGAAAGTTTGGGTGCATTTCTTGAAGATGAAGGATCAAATTTTTGAACATTTTAAAAATTTTCATGCCATGGTGGAAAGAGAGACAGGCAAGAAGTTGAAGTGCCCCCACTCAAACAATGGATACGAATATACTTCTCATGAGTTCAAAGCATATTGTTCTACTCATGACATCAGACATGAGAAGACTATTCCCCGTATGCCACAACACAATGGTGTTGCCAAAAGAATGAACCTGACTATTGTGGAACGAGTCCGGTGTATATTAAGTTTGGGTAAGCTGCCAAAATCATTTTGGGGAGAAGCAATTCGTGTTGTCTGTTACCTTATTAACAAAACACTACCAGTTCCCTTGAAATTTGAAGTTCCTGAAATGGTGTGGTTCGACCGCAAGATATCATACTCTCATTTGAGAGTATTTGGGTGCAAAGCATTTGCACATGTATCCAAGGAGACTCGGCAAGCAGATGTGAAATCTACTCCGTGCATATTCATTAGCTACGAAGATGAAGATTTTGGATACAAATTGTGGGATCATAAAGTAAATAAGGTCATCCAAAGCAAGAATGTTGTATTGCAAGAGAATCAGTTGTACGACAGCTTCAGTCAATCAGAAAATCCAGGAGAGAAGAGCACAACTGTCCCAAATTTTATCGATAACCCTGCACTTATTCAGTTTGCCATAGATATTGAAGGGATGCAGGTTGTAACCCCGGAAGAAGAAGATGTTGATGAGGAGGATGAGAGTCTTGAGTAGGGGGAGCAGCTACCCCTGCCATAGGATACTAAAGAGTTGCCAAGTATTGGTGATATTGAAGTTCCTCCAGCTGTTGAGCGTCAATCGACATCCTCAAGAGGCCAACCACTTATTCCAACTTGTAGATATCCAAAATCAAAGTATGTTCTTCTTATCGATAAGGGAGAGCCATAAATCTTTTTCGAAGCCAAATCTCATGTCGATAAAAGTAAATGGGTTCAAGCCATGCAAGAAGAGATGAATTCTTTGCAGAAAAACCATACCTATTAGTTGGTGAAGCTCCCAAAAGGCATGAGGGCATTGCGAAAAAGGGTATTCAAGCTAAAAAATGATGATAAGCAAGTGAAGTACAACACTCGTTTGGTTGTCAAAGGCTTTCGACAAAAGAAAGGGATCGATTTTGACTAGATTTTCTCATCTGTTGTGAAGATGACCTCAATCAAAATTGTACTCAGATTGGTGGCCAATCTTGATTTAAAGTTTGAGCAGATGGATGTGAAGACAATTTTTCTTCACCGTGATCTAAAGGAAGAGATCTACACAGAGCAACCTGAAGGTTTTGTAGTGCCCGGAAAGAAAAACTTGGTCTGCAAGTTAAAGAAGAGCCTGTATGGTTTAAAATAGGCTCTCAGATAATGGTATAAGAAGTTTGACTCATTCATGGTGAGTCGCAACTACAAGAGGACTGTAGCAGATTAATGTGTCTATATTCGAAGGTTCCTGGATGGTAACTTTGATGTGTTACTACTCTATGTCGATTATATGTTGGTCATTGGGCCGGATGTTGCTACTATCAGTAAGCCAAAAGATGATCTCGCAAAATTCTTTGATACGAAGGGCTTAGGCATTGTTCAACAAATATTGAGCATGAAAATTACTTGTGATGGAAAATCCAAATAGTTGTGACTGTTATAAGAGAAGTATATTGAACAAGTACTGAAAAGGTTCAACATGGGAAATGCTAAGCCAATAAGCATTCCATTGGCTAGTCATTTCAAATTAAGCAAGCATTCATATCCAACCACTAAGGAAAAAGTTAAAGAAATATCTATAGTTCTATATTCTTCAGTAATCGGCAGTTTGATATACGCAATAATATGTACAAGATGTGAAATTGCTCACACAGTTGGAGTTGTAAGTCAATACCTTTCTAATCCAGGAAAACAACATTGGGTAGCTTTCAAATGGATACCAAGATATCTAAAGGGTACATCAAAGCTATGTTTATATTTTGGGGAAATTGATTCAATCTTGGAAGGTTATACCAATTCATATATGGCCGGGGATTTTGATGGGAGAAAATCAATATCAAGGTTTATCCACACTTTTGCAGTGGGAGCCGTATCTTGATAATCCAAATTACAGACGTGTGTTTCTTTATCCATGATAGAAGCTGAGTATATTGTAGAAGCGGAAGCTGACAAGGAAATGTTGTGGATAAAATGATTTCTCCAAGAACTTGGATTCAGTTAAAAAGAATACAAAGTTCATTGTGATATTCAGAGTGTTCTGGACTTGAACAAGAGTTATATGTACCATTCATGCACCAAGCATATTGATATCCGTTATCATTGGATACGGGATGTGATGGATCAACAACTATTTCAACTTGTCAAGATTCATACCAAAGATAATACAACTGATATACTGATGAAAGCAGTTACTCATGAGAAACTCGAGTTATGCGGGGACATAGCCGGGATGAACATCTCCAAATAATCATTGACGGATACGTTTTCCTCGCAAAGTGTGAAGGGGGAGAATTGATGAAATTCACACCTAACTCAAACCTAACTTTTACCTTATATGGTTTATGAGTGTAACGTCTCAAAAATTCTGAGTGAATTTTTCATTTTAATAATATGATATAACATATTATAATATTATTATTATATATTGTATGACATAGTGGTAGTGTATGTATGGCTACGTAGTTGTTTATCAAGTGTTTGGTTAGAAACAGATAGTGTTTCGTATTACGATTTTGACATGGAGTGCGTTGTGAGTTGATTGACTTAGACATGTTGATATATGATATACATATTAGCGTATCGATGTCAAGTAAACATAATGTGGTTCAAATTAGTTGGCTTGTTTTCTTGCTTGTTTGAACGTTACGTTCAATTGAATTACTTTCATACAGTTGTTCGATATTTTAGGCATAACCCTTGGACCAGAACTCCGATTGAGGCTTATTTAGTGTCTATGGAAAGATAATTCAATTATCTACAATTTTTATGTTTTGACCGAAGCTAATTCTCATCCAAATGATCGTTACGGAGCAAGACGTTGAGTCAAACCTGCATGGCCAGTACAGTAGCTCGGCCCTATTTACTTTATGTCCTATCAAATGCATTTTAAATGATTTTTCCCCTTTTCCCTTCATTTTTCTGCATTTTCCTAAAACTATTGAGTGAGATTGACTAAGTGGTAATACAAAAATACTCAATCTACTTCATCTAATTTCTTTATGATCGATTGATCAAACATCGATTAAAAGTTGATTTTCTTCATCCTTAGAACATAGAGATCATTGCTACGTAAGTTTTATACCCTCTCTCTCGTCATTTGATTTGGCTTGATTTCTGTGAGGGAATCATTTATCGAAATAAACTTGATTTTTTTCATCCTCGTGTTGTGAGGATCATTTTCATCTATAGGTTTGTTTCGTTCCGTCTTCGTTTGATAGATTAAATCCCGAGTTCAGGGTTCGAGATTTTGGGGTTTTTTGACGTGAGGTTTCAGGACGTCAATTAATGAGAATTGAGATACTGTGCTCTAACTTAAACTTGAGCATTTGCCATATATGATCATGTTTGAGACATTCCGGTAGATGAAATACGTTTCCGTATTTTGCTAAGACTTATAAGATACCGTAGTTTAACATGAATTGATACGCTCGTAGGTATTGATGTATGAGTAAGTGATTGATATTAACATAGATATAATATGATTAATTAACTTGCATAGTCTAATTCTCATGTTATCCTCGTAGTTTATTATTAACGTGTTTATTATATCATGTTTATTATGAGAAAAAAATATAAATCGCATGAGTAATCGAGCATGACATTTACATTCATGAGTTGACATGGTATTGTTCTCATCGAAAACATGATTTAAAAGTTAGAAATTAGGTGTGGTTCCATCTGTTGTCGGGCATTGTATCACCTTTTACAAAAAGAAGCAATGAGACCTACAACCTTACTGTGAAAGTCGGGAAACATGCCGCAGGAATTTACCATTTATACATCATAGTGCGCGTGGCAGATAAATGAAGGTTGTGTTTCATCACAATGTGGGTGGCGAAACCTAGCAGGTAAATGTAACCCCAAACTTTACAAAGTTATTGATACAAGTCCAAAAATGGTGTTGAAGTCGTAGTCATGACGTATTAGTATGGTTGCATATAATAGTGACATGCATTAGATACATGAACAATTTATTTATTTACATGTTCTATGCTCGTTCATGTTTATATATCTTCATTCTCATATATGCTTTACATATTGCTTAGTCTCTTACGTTCTAGCAGATCGTCCAACTGTTACATTTTTTTCCCCATCATTTCTTTCTTATATCTTGTTATGTAGACCCCAAGGCAGATATCAAGCATCACTAGATATACATGATGCTATGTTGTAGAGATTTTTATTGACTATGGCAGGCGCGAAGAAGACGATGACTATATTTTGATTTATGCCTTTATATTTTGTTGTACTAGTTCAACTTATGTATATCTTATGTAGCAGTTGCATACTCTGATAGCAATGATTTAGTTATTGTATTAGAAGCGAAAGTATAAATATGTTCTTATCTTTCACGATACATAGAACATAGGTATATCTTCCATTATACTTCATTTTAATAAGTATATCGCTTGTGACATTTTATTAGTAAACAGACAGCTTTACTATGTTGTACATATTTTTTTTTCTGAAGTTGGCACTAAACTTCATTCATTCTTTCTAGAATAGCTTACTTTTCCGTACTGATGTGATTAATGTTGTAGACTATGAGTAGTATCGTCCTGCAATGACGACTAGATTGCATTGATAAGATTGCATTAGAAATGTGTTCCAATTTTATTTTCTGTTCAATAAATATTTTTTCCTTTTTATTTTCAAAAGGGAAAACTTACACTCGTGTTCCCGGATTTCTCAAGATTCGGGACACGACAATGAGTGTAATTCATGTTTTTGGCATGAAACATGTGATTTGAGATGAAAGTGTGTTTTATGTTTTTGGCATGAAACATGTGGTTTGTTTGGTGTATAAATAGGTGTGGTTGTATATTGTTTTAGATAACCCAAAAAAGAGAGAAAAACACTTAAGTTTGTACTTGTGAGAGTTGTGAGATGTAAGAGAGAAATTGTGTGAAATTTTTTGAAATCCCTCCTTGAGAATTCCAAGTGAAATTAAGCTCATCTCTGTGTGTGTAGGTACAATTGGTTGAATCACATCAAAAATTGGTGTATCTATTTTGCTTATTCTGATTTTTTGCACCCCAAAATTTTTAATGCCTCCTTTTCAGAAATAACGAATCTAACTCTCAACCTAAATCGCTAGGTCGATCGACGAGCTTATCACATGCAATAATTAAGTGGCAATTCATCACATTTTTAATCCCTCGTTTCTTATCCTTTTCAGAAATAACAAATCTGACTGTCAATCTAAATCGATGAGTGGGAGTATGAGTGCGTCATTCCTTTAAGCTAAAAAATTATAAGAGCGGGAGTTGAGGTAATGATTGAGAATGAGAGCATGCCCTCTCTATGAAGGATTTGTTGACCTAGCTCTCGACTCCTCTAAGCTTAAAAGTCCCTTCTTGGACTACCTTCTCCTATAGACTATGATCATCTTCATTAATGATAAAACATATCAAATCTAACATCCTTTTTGCTTCTATGTTATTGTTCAAGAAGAACCATATGGATTTTTATAAGTGTCATTTTACTTACAAAATTAGGAGATTAATGAGAATATATTTTTCATAAGTTATTAACAGCATTTATGCGCGGTACTAGCTCTTCTTTTAAATTGTGGACGACGTGAGGTAAGTCCGATACTAAAAGTACATACAATAAAAAGTTATTGCGTTTAAAATGGTGAATTTTAACTATAAAATATTGCTGTGATACAAAACCAAGAAAGGACATATGAACTTTCCTGTTAAATTATAATATAAACCAAATGGCTAATGGTAGGAAGACCTCTTTAACTCGAGCCGCACGACCATCAACACGGGTGGACATATTAGTTACAAGGTGGTCTCATCTTTTTTAGTATCAACTCGGGTGGACATATTAGTTACGATGTGGTCTCATCTTTTTTAGCATAAAATTAAATTATTGATCTCCGGAGCTTCTTAAAGTCGATTTGGAATCACCTCCAAATTTTAAAATTCATCGTTGCAATGGTTTTTTTCATCAAAAAATTATTACCTATACTTTTATTTTTATTTTTCAGTGTCGTAAATGGCCAATTGAGTCAATGGCACAAGTTACGCGCATATTGGAGGCCCAAACTATACATACACCATCTGTCCACAAAGATTAAGAAAAAAATAAAATTTCTCCCACAAATTTTTGTCCTCTTATGGTCTCTAAAAATCATGAGAAGATAAATTTAGTATTCTATTCAATTTTGCAATAATTAGACAATCCCAAAATAGATATGGAAAAATTTTCTTTGACGACCAAATTAAACATAGGGCAGAGGTGGTAGTATTTAAGTCATCGCGCCAAGTTAACTCTAGTGCATAATCTTGTTCCTGTCCTTGAATTGCTTATAATTAAAACACCATAATGCCTATTTTTCTATAAGCACCAGTAATGAATATGTTCATTTTTACTCTTTTTTTTTTTTGTAATGTAGGAAATTCGTGCAGCCAAACACATAGTTCCAGATTTTAAAAATTGATACAGACGCAGAGTAGAAAACAGGAAAAGAGAAACGTAAATATTGGAGAAATGGAAAACAAAATTATATATCATCGAGTAAATAATATCTGACTCGAAAAACAGTAATCTACATTAAAAACATGTAATTGCAAATATGGATATAAAATTTACAGCAAAACAAATGTAAAATATTGTACGCATTTGAACTCAAAGAAGATGTGATATGATTGGCAATTATTAAAAGACGCAATCTCCCACTTCATATGTTGCCACTTCTTCCTTTTTCACAACTTTTCTCCCAAACCACCAAAAACGAAACACCGCAGAAAGAAGTTGAAAATTTCTAGAGGTTCGTTTCTGAACCCATAAACAAAAACAAAACAAAATCGGAAAGCAAGACAATTGCAAAGGTTTGAGAATTGTGCGGACGCAAGGCAAAGGGACAACAATCTTTCAAATGGTACACAATGCCACCATTATTGTTTAGTTCTGCAACTTAATTGGGGTGACAATCAACGGCATACACACTGTGAAATAGGAATTTCAACCGCCACATACAAAAACTACATCAACGCAAGTGGTAACTTATCTATGTTTTCTATATCCTTCAACTCCGAAAAGGTCGTTTAATTGTCACTTCTTAAATCATTGAGAAAAACCATTAATCCAAAAATGGACTGATACACTGAACACTGATATACCCACAAGGCAAAAATGAAAAACTCATCAGAAACACCGACGAGGCAAGAGGATAGATTAAAAATAAAGGAAGAAAATCTCAGCTTCTAAGATAAATCGATGAAAAAGAAGGGAAAAGAGGGTGCATCAACAGATTGTTGGCACCAAAGGATTCAGTTGCATGCAGAAAAGATCACCTAGTGCTCGGCGAACGTCCATCTGAAAAACAAAGAACGTGTATGAAGAGAAGACAAGAAATAGAGGAACAAGGATGATTCAAAGTACGAACAGACACTACAATTATGAACAAAATTGTTATCTTTTACTTTTTTAAATGGAAATTATTTAGGGACAAAAGTCATTCATTCTATAACAGAAGATAAAGGACATTATTTCAGTTTCTACTTTGCAGTTTGAACCAGTTCAATTTCCATGCAAATCACACTTCATGTTCCTAGCAAGTTTATCCCAATCCCTCGCCTTTCCAATTTCCAACAAACAACCCCGAATAAGAAAAAAATATGAAGGAACTCCTTGTTCAGCTCATTTTTTCATTATGCTTTGAAGTAAACCAAAAGCATATGCAAACCACACAATAAAGAAAAGAGCAAGAAACCAAAAAGAAGCTTGTGTTGAAGGAAAAAAAGAAAAGGCCAACTAATTTAATCCAGAGGAGCTTACACATGTGAAGAAATAGGATTCGGTTCAGATAAAGTGAAAAAAAGTAATCTGGATCCCCCTTCCATTTCTTTTCTTTTTATAAATTCAGATCCTTTTTCTTCACTCCTACGGACAGACTATTTACAACAAGTGTAACTTATGAATGCAGCACACAGTTCATATGAAGAATACATATGATTCATCCATAGCACAAAGCAAGACTACCCCTTTGTCCCCTTCTTGCCGTATTTGAGTTTTCCCAGCCATGTCTCCGTTGGAGTAGGTTAGACTTCTAGGTTCTAACTATTCTAAAAACAGCCCAACAATTAGAACAAAGAATAAAGAGAGTGAACTAGTTTCTTAGCTTCACCTATCATAAGGTGATAGAACTTCGATTGTATAAAATAAAATACCACTTATAAAAAAAAATTAGTGATACATGCAACCATCATTACAAACTGTCTCATGACTCATAGTAAATAACCAAAATCTTGCTATTGATTTGTATCTAAGAAACTAAGATGCTTAATTCGATGTTGATAGCATTACCATACAAATCAACCAGAATACCTCACCATTTTTTTCATTCCATAACCCTTTGGTCTAGCAGCAACATATGCATTTAACTAATAGTAATTGGAGATTACCTGGTCGCAGCATACGAGTTTAGTGATGAAAGGATAGAATTGTCTCAGGTGTTTCCGGAATATCTGGCTGTTCATAAAGCACATCCCTTTTAACACCTGAAAGATCAAATCTTTATTACAACTTAAATAGAGCCAAACTGTAAAAGGCAAAATAAATATTAACAGTAATATACTTTGTTAGAGAGTGAAGGTACACATCTGAGAGGATGGAATTTAAAGAAATAGGAGTAAATAAACCAAAGAAACTAAACCACAACTGTGCCAAAGTTTGCCGGTTAGGGGAGAGAGAGAGAGAGAGAGAGAGAGGGATAGATTGACCAATTTCTAGTCTCCAAGTCAAAAACCAAAATTTTACACCTATGCCTACAACAATTGCTAGTAAGGAGGGAACCAACCTTAACTTGCAAAATTTGTGTGACTAGCAGAAATCAAATTTAGAATTGGAAGGCATTGATCTAACAATGTTGAGATACAAGCAAAGAGTGCCAGAATCAATATTAAGTACCTTAACTATGATAGGAGAACGTAATTCTAAGATTTGATGAATTTCCATAGTAGTCGTTTCCCCCATAGTGGACTGAAAATCAGATGCATCTCTGAGAACCAGTTCACAAAATGATACCAGCTTCTCTTCTGCTATCATTTCAATTTTCTCCCCAGTGCTATGATGTTCACTGGGGCTTGAAGCACTTTCTGTATTAGAATCTGCTGTTGAAGTTGTCTTCTGTAATACATCCAAATAAATACAAGTTCCAGTTAACTCCTGGCGGAGAAGATTCAAAGGTGGCCTGTCCAATGTTAAAACCAGACAAAAGTTTAAGAACTTCAGTAAGGACACCAAATTAAATAAGAAGGAAATCAGAAGAAATTATCCCACAGATATCACTTGAGTACCTTTCATCACGTCCTTGATGCATCCGCAATCTAAGGTTGGTAAACGAATTGTAAGATGCAGCAAACTCTAAAACAGAGAACAAAATATCCATAATGATGATCTTTTGCAACGCCTTCAACTTGTTCCAGTATTTCTTCTGCATGGTAAATTGTGTCAATTCTTGAGAAAGTGGAAAAGCAATCCCACAATTTTTTTCCCATATTTTATTATTCATTTCAAGAGAACACCAAATCACTAACGAAGAGCTCACAACCCCTTTCCATCTCTCAACTACACGCATAACAACCATACGCATAACAACCATAAAAGCTTTCTCTCTCTAAAGAGCTAAAAATGGCAACAGAATGTCTCTGTTTCTCTTAAAGAACACCAAACAACCGTGACATCAAAAACAAAATATGATCATAGAAGAGCTCTCTTTCTCTATCAAAATCTGACTATAGAAGCTCACTCTCTAAGTATCAACTTACGCGACCGTACACACCTGAAGTGTTGTTGCAAAGGGGATGGAAAGCAGTTGAACACAGAGAATGCACTTTCGTAATTGGTACTATTACCATCTTAGTGGTGCAATTCAGCTACATGAAACACTTACAGTGTACTAGTACAGATGCGCACCATGAAGAAAGAAATATATGGGACTAACTTCAAATTCAATTTTGACAGGTTTAACTCCTACACTAGTTCACATGAAGCAGGAGCAGACAATATTTCAAAATTGTTAGATAGAGAATGCTGCCAAAATGTGAATTTAATTTATAATTTCATGTGTAAAATTGTTATATTTGAGGTATAAAATTTGCCCATATGTCCCAATATGCTTAATGTTTCTTGCTCAGGTTGCTCCGAGGTCAACAAGAACAACAAAATATTTTAATTTTAAAATTTTAAAAATGATTCATTAATACCAAATATAAATGCCTAGTTGCCTTTATTCTAAATTGTGAGCTGTATTGTAACTCTCTAGTCCCTGGATTTGGACCCATATTTTACAAACTCACCTCTCCAGCCAATAAATTTGTGGATTTAGATACAGAGGACTGCATATTTCCATTAAAGTATCCAATCTGCTAATTTAGTACAGGAGCAACTCTCCTTAGTGGCATTTTGCGAGACCTAGCAACTACATAACATTATTGATAAAAGCCTCAAAATAAAAGTTCATGGTAACAAAATCCTGCCATGAAAGGAAAGCCTGGAAAACAACTTAAGTGAATTTGATATATCAGATTCTGACACAAGAAAAAACAACATGATTTTGGGAAACTTCAGTAACGAAAAGTTATGATGCATAAAAAAATTGAAATGGGGAGAAAAGACACTGCCGAAGATGAAGAAACAAAAAAAGTAAATTAGTACCTGAATACTATCAATTGCACTTAAAAGTAGCAACTGAGTGATGCATTTGCTCCTGATTGTTGCCTGTAACGGACTTTCATCCTCCTCATTTGCATCGGACTCAACAGCATCGGCAAACTAAAGTAACATCAGAGGAAGAAAAATATAAGGGAGAAGCGGCATGTACTCCAATTTGTCCAAAAACACTGTTGGTTTCCAATCAAAGGTGCAACCAAGATATGACCCAATAACATAATAACAAATTTGCAACATGCCATAAACATAAAACATCTAATGTAAAAAATGACATCAGGAAATGAGCAAGACTTCTGAAGGAAGTGAAAAGATTAATGGAAATCACATTTACAATCAATGAGATTCTAATGAAAAGGGAAGAGGCATAAAGAATTTCGGAACACAAAGATATAGCCCACATAAAAGTGAACACACAAAAATAAATGTCTAGCACCTTTGCCTCAGGTTGGGGTGGGTGTGATCTTCTTAGATACAGAGGCTAAGTCATGATGGCAAAGAACGATCACAAACCAGGTAGGTCAGACTTTAATACAGGAGTTTAGTGATTTGTTTTGTCCTTCCTTCCTTTCTACTATTTGTTTCCACATCTTAAAATGAGGGTTCTATAAGAGCACTGAGCACACATATCAGCCTATATAACATTCTCTACGTCTATAACTTTTATGTACAATGAAAAAATTGACGCCTCAACAGCACATATAGTAAATTCTAAAATAAATTGTCTAGCTCTCTAAAGAATTTTGATTTCCGACACTTTTCTATAGTTTCTTTAGCACATTTTAAATTTATTTGCCCTTCTCTCTACTCATAGCAATACCCGCTTCTTTTTACATTTCCTCTTCATTTCATGCTTCATCATCTCTCTCTCTGTGTCTATCTGAAATAGATATATGGAGAGCTCTCTCATGTACTTGCCTCTCCATGAATATATACCCTTCAATGATCTTCCCCACCCTCTCATACTCACATCCTAGGCCGGTTTTAGATCGTCCCTCCTCTTTAACCTCCCGATTCCAATGGGATGAAATCCATCTCCCTCCAAAATGCAAGGGAAAAAAAAAAAGAGCATTGCTATGAAACTTCTATACTTTCAATCGGTAGATTTCTAGGAAGCACCGACTCTTCAAATTAGGTGTCGTATGCAAGTCGGACTCTTTGGGGACACGGACACGCCAGGGACACAATGGTAAATGTACGGTATACGCTACGTGGCGTGTTCTAAATGAAGAATATATTTTTTAATTTTGGACATGCCGGGGACCCTTATGGGGACACGTTGAGGATCAATTCGTAACGTTTTAAATTGGGGATCAATTTGTAATGGTAAAAAAATTAGAAAAAAGATGAACAAAATAGAAAATTCCCAAAGTCTTACTGCACAATATTTATTCTGGGTCCAGAAGCTACCATGATAGCTCCTCTCTCTAATGCGAAAGCTATGATGATAGCTACTCGTACTTAGTCTTATGGTTTGCTATTTTGGCTGTTGTAATATAACTTAATAGTCGTCTAGTACTTTGGGATGACATGTTTTAAGGCTTTTTGATAGTTGCCTAGTTGGTAATTATTAGTTTAGTTTATATCTTATAAGATTCTGATACATGATGAAGTTGTTTTGCTATTTTGCAATGAACTTTAAACTCACAATCAATGGATGGATCCTTTTAATACTTTTCTTTTACACATTTTTTAGATATCAAATGTAATACAACTTACTAGAAAAAGGAAATCAAAAACAAAATTTTCACCGAGTCCCGCCGCATCCACATCTCTCAATTTTCATAAGTTACGGAAACAATAACCTAAAACCAAAATGTAGAATGCCACCTGGATGACAAAGGAAACAGAGTTATAAAGTGTTGCATTCTGGACCTTTGACATGAATTCTCAATCACCAAGGCCTCCAACGTTAAGCAATTAGTCAGCCATATTTTGCAACTACTGGGAAGGGCTCCTACATCGGGAATTCCCCCAAATATCAATAGAAAATATTTTTTATGATTTTATTGATAGAGCCAATAATTCATTTTGTAAGTTGTTACCTGTCGATTTCACTTGTGTAGTTTTTTTTTTTATATTTGATAAATTCCCTTGTATTGAATTATCTTTTTCATTTCTGCTTATGTGCATATAACATGAAAAAATGTATATTTTTTAAATTGTCTAAATATATAGTTACCTTTGTGATGATATTTTAATGCCACAAATTTGTTTTATTTACATCTTGATTATGAGAGGATTCATTGAGTTGATTGAGCCAACAATTCATTTTGTAACTTGTTACCTTTCAATTTCATTTGTGTAATGTTTACAATTTGATAGATTTCCTAATAGTATTGAGTAAGGATTGGTTTTGATTTGGTTTAACAAAATCATTCCCTTTTTAAAAATTGAATTCAGATTTTATGCAATTTTAATACATATCTTAAACATGCTATCTAAAATCAAGAGTATAAAAAATTATAATTTGATTACTCACCATTGAACATGTCAAAGATATATTTAAACAAATAATCGAAGTTATCAAACTATGCTTTGAAAAACTCACTTTTCTTTCGTACATTTTTTTCTTTCACTGATAACTTTAGTTTTTTCAAACTTAATATCAAAGACCATATTGCAAATTAATTAGGTTAAGCATCTCATACTTCTTTGGTTAGTAATTCCTAATTGTATGTTGTCTATTGCTTTTTGCAACTCCCATCAACTAATGCCCCTTCTTTTTACAAATACCTTATTGTTTGTATTCTTCAATTTCAATGTTTGTGACTTAAAAAGAAATAATCAAAGTCCATCTTTATAATAATAATAATTTAGAAAGAGTTTTGACGTTTTGACATGCATTGTCTAGATTTAATTGCCTTTGATCATTAATTTTTAATCAACGTGTTCTTTCAGAAAAGACTCAATCAATGTCAAATTAATAGTCACGGTGGATGTTTCCATTGTGTCCGGTAACGCCATCAATTAATTCCTATAATAACTTTACGAGCATCTTATTGTTCACAGTAATTAGCTTTTTCCATTAAAAAATATCAATGACTTGACACGAAATAATTGAACTCCATTGTTTCAGAAAATAGATTTGAAAATCTTTTCATTATTCTATTATAGGTCTAGTTATTGTTTATCTTCCATGTTAGAATTAATTTGTTAGGAAAAGAGTAACACTGACATTAATTTTACAGTCCTAATAAATCATCAAAAACAAAAAAGAATTTTATTTGTATTTATCAAAAATGCTAGGAGAACCCCTCAATATGGCGGAACAGCTTTGCATTCAACTCTCAAGGTTGGAATATGTTAGTCGATGTGCAATCTTTCACCTAAAAAATTAAGCTCTTAAAGAGATACACATTGTTATTGTTATTGTTATTGTTATTATTATTATTATTATTATTAATTCAGCACACCTCATCACTTGTGACATCTTTCGAGCCAACAAGTGCAATTCAACTTATAATTGGGTAGCGGTGAGATTCGAACCCACGACATCTGATACCATGTTAGTTGAGGTGCAACCATTCCACCTAAAAGTTTAAGTTATTATGTTCAACAAATAATCCAAAAGGGAGGCGCCTTTTATTATTATTATTATTATTATTATTATTATTATTATTATTATTATTATTATTATTATTATTAATCAACATAATCTAATAAAAAAGAATAAGCTTAAAGTTTTAATGGTTAAATAGGATTTTTTTATATATTTTGTTTTTCTTTAAATTCTCCAATTATTTTATATAATCTGAATGTATTGCATGCGCATCGCTTGTGTATATTCTGCTAGTTTATAAAAATAATAAACTTATCACATAATCAAATTCGCATAGGACGTGCCCCATACGCTATGAAGAGAGTCAATTAGTTATTTAAATACTTGACATGTAGGGGACCCACCATAAATCGGCGGCCTACATCCAAAATATCAATTAATTCATGAATTAACGGTTGTTCAATAATTTAGTACAAGACATGTTTTGCCTTTTGTAGCAAATGAAGCATTTCGCTTTCACTCAATAATCCTGGATGGCATGGATTGGCTGTCAGCAATGATTGCTTTCAGTGATTAGATGTAGGGAGTCACCGAACATAACTACCCGGGAGAAATGTGGTTTTAAGGAGATAGTTGCAACTGGTGAACTCCGATTCTTACCAAAGACACGAGGGACGCATAGATAAGTTACTTGATAGAGAGCCTTTTGTAGGTTGACAAGAAGGAACCAAGGATTTTCCACATGAAGCAACTATCGTGACGTATTTTCGGAAAATTTGACAGGATTGCCACCTAAGCGGGAGGTTGAGTTGCAATCGAACTTGCTTGTATTACTATTCCGATCTCAATTGCACTACACAAATTGGCACTGGCGGAATTAAAGGAACTCCAGGATCAACTGGAGGACTTGTCGAAGTAGGGTTTCATCCAACGAAGCACTTCTCCTTGGGAAGTACCAGCTTTGTTCATACAGAAGAAAGATGGTAGTCTCACGAAATGTATTCACTACCAAAAACTAAACGGAGTAACCATAAAGAACAAATACCCACTACCA
>MKEJ01023749.1:0-24521 GCA_001753735.1 Embelia ribes | reverse complement strand
TATTCAAGCCCACAATTAGGAGATTATAATAGCATAATCAATTTGCATTAATCAACCCTTACCATAATTAGAGCAAACTAGAAATTATATATATATATACACACCATTCCCATTAATTTCTTTATTTTATAAAAGTGGCCCCATAATTGGCTATTACATCTCACTGTATAGTGGTGAGAATTAAAAGATAAGCAAAAAGAAATCAGGAATCCTCAAACAAATAATAACATACTCCCTCCGTTTTTTTTTATTTAACCTTTTAAGCTCAAGCACACATATTAAGGAAATTATTGGTAAAAATAGATGGACTAAAATAACACTCTCTCTCTCTCTCTCTTTTTCTCTTGAGAAATAAAATAATAATTAATAAAAGGGGTATTTTTGGTAGATTACCAAATTTTAACCTATAAATTGTGAAAGGATCACTTAAAAAAGATTTTTTTTAAAAATTTTACTAGATAATAAAAAAGGAGGGATTTACAAGAAAATCTCTAAAGATTCTTGTTGGATAAAGCAATGCATACAACTCATAATAATAGATTACATGCGAAAATAAGTTTGGCCAGAGAAGAATTTATAAGGATCTTACCATCATAAAATCAAAAGCATAAGCAAATTATTATTATTATTATTATTATTATTATTATTATTATTATTATTATTACTATTATTATTATTATTATTATTTTCATGTTTCATGTAATCTGCAAATTTAAAATATAAACAAAATAAGCACAAAACCATTGAAGTGGTAGTCAAATAATATATTCTTTATTTTTTATGGATAGCAGGTTGTATTAGTGTATGAGCCCTATATTTGAGAGACAAAACTCAAATACTCAATAAAAATCATACTTTTTCAAGTTCTTAAGAAGTATTTTAAGAAGCTAGAGTATAGTTCGTAAGTTTCCAATTTAGAGTCACTTTAAAGTTGGCATTGAACTCTTAGAATTCTAAATAAAATTTAATTTAATTGTGCATATTAGTTTAATGGTACACATTAACCATAGTCATGAGAATTTGGCGGTTATTCTTTTAGTTTGCCGCTTAAGTTAAACATTATCTATCATTCACAAATCAAGACAAAAAATATTATTACATTTTCCTAATAGATCGGGAGTCTATTCATTTCATTTTTATTAGGTACTAATGACCAAGTAAGAGGATAATTGAGATTAATGAATTGACCATTTTGGCTATGGTGTTTTCTTCTGTAATGGGTAGAATATGCTTTTAGAATATGGAATTAACTTTGGACTGAAACATAGAATATTATATATCTTACAACATAAGGATATACGTAGCCAACAAGAAATATTTTTTTGATGTATATCGGCAAAAGGACAACGTAGGAAAATTCGGATCAAATTTAGACCATGGTAGTATGATCTTATTAAGTCAAGTTGCAAAGATTACTTACCACATGGAAATTTTTGTTAAGAGGTGATTTTATTAGGTTTGGCATAAATTAATTATCACTTGAGCTTCCTAAATTCAAATTGGAATCATTTCGTCATAATTTCCAAGTTTAGTGAACTTCTTCTTGGTATTTCTTTTAACAAAAAATACATTTTTTTTCGCCACATAACTACTTGTACTTCTAATTGCCCAAAAAAGAGTCAACAAATAATTAATTATGTTCAAAAATAATCATAACGATAATAAGTACATGGAAACGTCATTAATCTCTTTTAGTTCAATAATATCTTCACTTTTACAAGCGGCCGCACATTTTGCAAGGCGCCAAGTATATAGAACTCCTATTTAAGGGATAAAGGAGGCGGTTTGGCCGGGTGATAATCAGCCCTCACCCGACATATTTGGATTATTTATTTTAAAGTTTCGATTGAAATTAAAATAATTTTTTCTAATTAAATTTTTTTGAGAGTCTATTCTTTTAATTTCAATTATATATTTTAATATGAGCTGACCAGCACTCATGATTAGTAGCGTGTCTCTCTCCCTGTTTAAGACATAGCATCTAAGTTAACATATATCACAAATTATAATACTGTCTCTATCTTACAAAAATCAACTATTCGCCCCTGGTAAGCTTAAAAGTGAACAACCCTAACACAATTTTTTATGTGCACAAGTTGATGTGAATATGATCATGAACTATTGCTACTAAATTCAAACATATAGATTGTCTTTTTAGCTATTATTATTATTGCATTTAAGCTGTGAATATCATACGTATCGCAAAGTAAGAATCCTTGCGCCTTTGCATGTAAGATCGTAGCACTTGGATTATCAGCTAAACATGTAGAAAAGATCAATTCTCAAACACAATTTCTCTATTATGCTTGACTTCAATTTTGAAAAGAGGGGGACTAACTCAAAGGGTGATGGACATTTTTAAATGTGTGGTTGAGATAAAAAGAATAAGTACCATACATAATTTAATTAAAAAATTTAATTTAATTTTAGCCATTAATTTTAAAATAAACAGTCCAAATTTACTAGGCAGAGATTATTCATGACCCCACTTGATAGCCCCGTAAGCCTTAATTTTTACCTCCCAAAGTATCATTTGGCATCAAGGCAATTCCATGTATAGAGATTAAAAAATATAAAATAAAATAAAATAAAAATTGATCTGATCCGGGCATAAAAGCCAAAGATATTCTTTGTTTCTTTGTTTATAAACAGCTTTTACTGCTTGTGAATTCACATTTTCACTCTATCAATATTCAATCGGTCTTGATTATACCTCGTGCAAATGAAAATGTCACACGTTACGTCCCTAAATTAGAAGAAGAGCCTATCACATGCATCAAATAAGTAGCAATTACTCAAACCTAACTTTTACCTTATATGATTGATGAGTGTGTTTCGTATTTTTGGCATGAAACATGTGGTTTGAGATGAAGCATGAAACATGTAGTTTGGCATGAAGCATGAAATATGTGGTTTGTTTGGTGTATAAATAGATGTGACAATATATTATTTTTGACACACCGGAAAAGAGATAAAAACACTTGAATTTTTGTTTATGATAGTTGTGAGGTGTAAGAGAGAAATTGCGTGAGAATTTTTTGTAATCCTTCTTTAAGAATTTCTAGTGAAATTAAACTCCTTTCTGTGGACGTAGGCATAATTGGCTGAACCACGATAAAAATTGGTATCTCTATTTTGCTTACTCTGATTTTTGCACCCCAACAAATAGTATCGGAGCTAAGGTTGGCTGAAATTTCAAATTTTGCTCAATTGCGAATCTTTGAACTTGTTCAAAAATTGCAAATGAGCATATAATTGGATTCTCCATTCCAAGCTGAGAATTTCGGTACAAATATCATGTCAATCGGAGTCCAGTGTTCCATTTTTTGGATGATTCCAACTTCATTTTTGGCATACCAAGAGGTATTTCCAAGGTTTTCGATTGTCCTGCTTGCCGCGGTAACCTCTGTTTTTCGAGATTTTATTCCAAAAAAAATATTTTGTCAAACTTGGGCACATAAATCATAAGATCAATGGAGGATTCTAATTTTGGTGCAATGATCAAGTTGAATGCGACCAACTATGCATTGTAGAAATATCGAATGGAAGACCTTCTCAACTGTAAGGATCTATACAATCCCATTGAAGAAGAAGGATTGAGCCAGATGATGAATATGATGACGTCTGGAAGAAAAAGCACAAACTATTAGTCAGATTAGACAGTAGATTGACAATAGTATTTTTCACCACATTGCGCAAAAGACTGATGCTTATGTGCTTTGGAAGAAGTTAAAAAATATGTACCAAGTAAAGACTGCCCAAAATAAGGCACTATTGATGACACGCCTTATTATTCAGAAGTTTAAAGACACTGCCTCTGTTGCTGTACATACAAGTGAATTTCAGAAATTGGTAAATGAACTCGCAGCTATGGACTTGCGACTGGGTAATGAAGAGCAGACATTACTACTTCTCAGATCCCTACCAGACAGCTGGGAGACTTTAGTAACATCTCTCAGCAATTCGACTCTAAATGGAACTCTTACCATGTCAATGGTTAATGATGTTTTATTCAATAAAGAAGCTAGAAGAAAAGAGATTGGAGCAAATCAGTCATATGCTTTCATTACTGAAAGAAAGTAACAAGAAAATGGTAGATGAAGAAATCGAGATAGAATAGCAGCAGAAGCAGAGGCAGATCACAATCACAATCTCGTGCTAAGAGTAAAAGAAATGTTACTACTGTGGCAAAGAAGGCCACATTAAAAAAAACAATCGGAAAATGAAATGCGATCAAGGCCAATCAAACAAACAAACAACCAAAGAAGATGGTTCAGCCTTAGTAACAATATCTGAAGATTATGCATTAATCTTTATTGATAAAGAATCTTGCATGCATGCTATTAATCAGGGTGCTGAATGGACGGTAGATACCGCTGCTTCCTAACACGCCACTCCCTGCAAATATTGTCAGTATTGGCGATATTCAGATAAAGACTAATATTGGTTAACTATAGTGCTAAAGGATATTTGGCATGTGCCTGACCTCAGAATAAATCTCGTATCTATGAATGCCATTAACCAACAGGGTTATGACAACATGTTCAACAAAAGTACTAGAAAGCTGACCAAGGGTACCATGGTTTTCACCAAAGGGCATGTCTGGGGCACATTATATAAGGCCTATGTGAAATACTATAGTAATAGTCTCAATATTGTCAAAGATAAGACATCACCAAATCTCTGGCACAAGAAACTTGGTCACTTGGGGGAGAAAGGGTTACTTACACTAGCAAATAAGGCACTTATCCTAGTAAACATGCATATTTCGCTCAAATCTTGCGATTATTGCTTGTTTGGCAAGCAACATAGAGTTGTATTTAACTCATCTGCCAAAAGAAGATCAGAGTTGTTGAGCCTAATACACTCTGATTTATATGGACCGATTGAAGAAGAATCATTGAGCTGTAATGGATATTTTATCACCTTTATTGGCGACACTTCAAGGAAAGTTTGGGTGCATTTCTTGAAGATGAAGGATCAAATTTTTGAACATTTTAAAAATTTTCATGCCATGGTGGAAAGAGAGACAGGCAAGAAGTTGAAGTGCCCCCACTCAAACAATGGATACGAATATACTTCTCATGAGTTCAAAGCATATTGTTCTACTCATGACATCAGACATGAGAAGACTATTCCCCGTATGCCACAACACAATGGTGTTGCCAAAAGAATGAACCTGACTATTGTGGAACGAGTCCGGTGTATATTAAGTTTGGGTAAGCTGCCAAAATCATTTTGGGGAGAAGCAATTCGTGTTGTCTGTTACCTTATTAACAAAACACTACCAGTTCCCTTGAAATTTGAAGTTCCTGAAATGGTGTGGTTCGACCGCAAGATATCATACTCTCATTTGAGAGTATTTGGGTGCAAAGCATTTGCACATGTATCCAAGGAGACTCGGCAAGCAGATGTGAAATCTACTCCGTGCATATTCATTAGCTACGAAGATGAAGATTTTGGATACAAATTGTGGGATCATAAAGTAAATAAGGTCATCCAAAGCAAGAATGTTGTATTGCAAGAGAATCAGTTGTACGACAGCTTCAGTCAATCAGAAAATCCAGGAGAGAAGAGCACAACTGTCCCAAATTTTATCGATAACCCTGCACTTATTCAGTTTGCCATAGATATTGAAGGGATGCAGGTTGTAACCCCGGAAGAAGAAGATGTTGATGAGGAGGATGAGAGTCTTGAGTAGGGGGAGCAGCTACCCCTGCCATAGGATACTAAAGAGTTGCCAAGTATTGGTGATATTGAAGTTCCTCCAGCTGTTGAGCGTCAATCGACATCCTCAAGAGGCCAACCACTTATTCCAACTTGTAGATATCCAAAATCAAAGTATGTTCTTCTTATCGATAAGGGAGAGCCATAAATCTTTTTCGAAGCCAAATCTCATGTCGATAAAAGTAAATGGGTTCAAGCCATGCAAGAAGAGATGAATTCTTTGCAGAAAAACCATACCTATTAGTTGGTGAAGCTCCCAAAAGGCATGAGGGCATTGCGAAAAAGGGTATTCAAGCTAAAAAATGATGATAAGCAAGTGAAGTACAACACTCGTTTGGTTGTCAAAGGCTTTCGACAAAAGAAAGGGATCGATTTTGACTAGATTTTCTCATCTGTTGTGAAGATGACCTCAATCAAAATTGTACTCAGATTGGTGGCCAATCTTGATTTAAAGTTTGAGCAGATGGATGTGAAGACAATTTTTCTTCACCGTGATCTAAAGGAAGAGATCTACACAGAGCAACCTGAAGGTTTTGTAGTGCCCGGAAAGAAAAACTTGGTCTGCAAGTTAAAGAAGAGCCTGTATGGTTTAAAATAGGCTCTCAGATAATGGTATAAGAAGTTTGACTCATTCATGGTGAGTCGCAACTACAAGAGGACTGTAGCAGATTAATGTGTCTATATTCGAAGGTTCCTGGATGGTAACTTTGATGTGTTACTACTCTATGTCGATTATATGTTGGTCATTGGGCCGGATGTTGCTACTATCAGTAAGCCAAAAGATGATCTCGCAAAATTCTTTGATACGAAGGGCTTAGGCATTGTTCAACAAATATTGAGCATGAAAATTACTTGTGATGGAAAATCCAAATAGTTGTGACTGTTATAAGAGAAGTATATTGAACAAGTACTGAAAAGGTTCAACATGGGAAATGCTAAGCCAATAAGCATTCCATTGGCTAGTCATTTCAAATTAAGCAAGCATTCATATCCAACCACTAAGGAAAAAGTTAAAGAAATATCTATAGTTCTATATTCTTCAGTAATCGGCAGTTTGATATACGCAATAATATGTACAAGATGTGAAATTGCTCACACAGTTGGAGTTGTAAGTCAATACCTTTCTAATCCAGGAAAACAACATTGGGTAGCTTTCAAATGGATACCAAGATATCTAAAGGGTACATCAAAGCTATGTTTATATTTTGGGGAAATTGATTCAATCTTGGAAGGTTATACCAATTCATATATGGCCGGGGATTTTGATGGGAGAAAATCAATATCAAGGTTTATCCACACTTTTGCAGTGGGAGCCGTATCTTGATAATCCAAATTACAGACGTGTGTTTCTTTATCCATGATAGAAGCTGAGTATATTGTAGAAGCGGAAGCTGACAAGGAAATGTTGTGGATAAAATGATTTCTCCAAGAACTTGGATTCAGTTAAAAAGAATACAAAGTTCATTGTGATATTCAGAGTGTTCTGGACTTGAACAAGAGTTATATGTACCATTCATGCACCAAGCATATTGATATCCGTTATCATTGGATACGGGATGTGATGGATCAACAACTATTTCAACTTGTCAAGATTCATACCAAAGATAATACAACTGATATACTGATGAAAGCAGTTACTCATGAGAAACTCGAGTTATGCGGGGACATAGCCGGGATGAACATCTCCAAATAATCATTGACGGATACGTTTTCCTCGCAAAGTGTGAAGGGGGAGAATTGATGAAATTCACACCTAACTCAAACCTAACTTTTACCTTATATGGTTTATGAGTGTAACGTCTCAAAAATTCTGAGTGAATTTTTCATTTTAATAATATGATATAACATATTATAATATTATTATTATATATTGTATGACATAGTGGTAGTGTATGTATGGCTACGTAGTTGTTTATCAAGTGTTTGGTTAGAAACAGATAGTGTTTCGTATTACGATTTTGACATGGAGTGCGTTGTGAGTTGATTGACTTAGACATGTTGATATATGATATACATATTAGCGTATCGATGTCAAGTAAACATAATGTGGTTCAAATTAGTTGGCTTGTTTTCTTGCTTGTTTGAACGTTACGTTCAATTGAATTACTTTCATACAGTTGTTCGATATTTTAGGCATAACCCTTGGACCAGAACTCCGATTGAGGCTTATTTAGTGTCTATGGAAAGATAATTCAATTATCTACAATTTTTATGTTTTGACCGAAGCTAATTCTCATCCAAATGATCGTTACGGAGCAAGACGTTGAGTCAAACCTGCATGGCCAGTACAGTAGCTCGGCCCTATTTACTTTATGTCCTATCAAATGCATTTTAAATGATTTTTCCCCTTTTCCCTTCATTTTTCTGCATTTTCCTAAAACTATTGAGTGAGATTGACTAAGTGGTAATACAAAAATACTCAATCTACTTCATCTAATTTCTTTATGATCGATTGATCAAACATCGATTAAAAGTTGATTTTCTTCATCCTTAGAACATAGAGATCATTGCTACGTAAGTTTTATACCCTCTCTCTCGTCATTTGATTTGGCTTGATTTCTGTGAGGGAATCATTTATCGAAATAAACTTGATTTTTTTCATCCTCGTGTTGTGAGGATCATTTTCATCTATAGGTTTGTTTCGTTCCGTCTTCGTTTGATAGATTAAATCCCGAGTTCAGGGTTCGAGATTTTGGGGTTTTTTGACGTGAGGTTTCAGGACGTCAATTAATGAGAATTGAGATACTGTGCTCTAACTTAAACTTGAGCATTTGCCATATATGATCATGTTTGAGACATTCCGGTAGATGAAATACGTTTCCGTATTTTGCTAAGACTTATAAGATACCGTAGTTTAACATGAATTGATACGCTCGTAGGTATTGATGTATGAGTAAGTGATTGATATTAACATAGATATAATATGATTAATTAACTTGCATAGTCTAATTCTCATGTTATCCTCGTAGTTTATTATTAACGTGTTTATTATATCATGTTTATTATGAGAAAAAAATATAAATCGCATGAGTAATCGAGCATGACATTTACATTCATGAGTTGACATGGTATTGTTCTCATCGAAAACATGATTTAAAAGTTAGAAATTAGGTGTGGTTCCATCTGTTGTCGGGCATTGTATCACCTTTTACAAAAAGAAGCAATGAGACCTACAACCTTACTGTGAAAGTCGGGAAACATGCCGCAGGAATTTACCATTTATACATCATAGTGCGCGTGGCAGATAAATGAAGGTTGTGTTTCATCACAATGTGGGTGGCGAAACCTAGCAGGTAAATGTAACCCCAAACTTTACAAAGTTATTGATACAAGTCCAAAAATGGTGTTGAAGTCGTAGTCATGACGTATTAGTATGGTTGCATATAATAGTGACATGCATTAGATACATGAACAATTTATTTATTTACATGTTCTATGCTCGTTCATGTTTATATATCTTCATTCTCATATATGCTTTACATATTGCTTAGTCTCTTACGTTCTAGCAGATCGTCCAACTGTTACATTTTTTTCCCCATCATTTCTTTCTTATATCTTGTTATGTAGACCCCAAGGCAGATATCAAGCATCACTAGATATACATGATGCTATGTTGTAGAGATTTTTATTGACTATGGCAGGCGCGAAGAAGACGATGACTATATTTTGATTTATGCCTTTATATTTTGTTGTACTAGTTCAACTTATGTATATCTTATGTAGCAGTTGCATACTCTGATAGCAATGATTTAGTTATTGTATTAGAAGCGAAAGTATAAATATGTTCTTATCTTTCACGATACATAGAACATAGGTATATCTTCCATTATACTTCATTTTAATAAGTATATCGCTTGTGACATTTTATTAGTAAACAGACAGCTTTACTATGTTGTACATATTTTTTTTTCTGAAGTTGGCACTAAACTTCATTCATTCTTTCTAGAATAGCTTACTTTTCCGTACTGATGTGATTAATGTTGTAGACTATGAGTAGTATCGTCCTGCAATGACGACTAGATTGCATTGATAAGATTGCATTAGAAATGCACTTCAATTTTATTTTCTGTTCAATAAATATTTTTTCCTTTTTATTTTCAAAAGGGAAAACTTACACTCGTGTTCCCGGATTTCTCAAGATTCGGGACACGACAATGAGTGTAATTCATGTTTTTGGCATGAAACATGTGATTTGAGATGAAACATGAAACATATATTTTGGCATGAAACATGTGGTTTGTTTGAAGTATAAATAGGTGCGGTTGTATATTGTTTTTGACACGCCAAAAAAGAGAGAAAAACACTTAAGTTTGTACTTGTGAGAGTTGTGAGATGTAAGAGAGAAATTGTGTGAAATTTTTTGAAATCCCTCCTTGAGAATTCCAAGTGAAATTAAGCTCATCTCTATAGATGTAGGTACAATTGGTTGAATCACATCAAAAATTGGTGTATCTATTTTGCTTATTCTGATTTTTGCACCCCAACAATTTTTAATGCCTCCTTTTCAGAAATAACGAATCTAACTCTCAACCTAAATCGCTAGGTCGATCGACGAGCTTATCACATGCAATAATTAAGTGGCAATTCATCACATTTTTAATCCCTCGTTTCTTATCCTTTTCAGAAATAACAAATCTGACTGTCAATCTAAATCGATGAGTGGGAGTATGAGTGCGTCATTCCTTTAAGCTAAAAAATTATAAGAGCGGGAGTTGAGGTAATGATTGAGAATGAGAGCATGCCCTCTCTATGAAGGATTTGTTGACCTAGCTCTCGACTCCTCTAAGCTTAAAAGTCCCTTCTTGGACTACCTTCTCCTATAGACTATGATCATCTTCATTAATGATAAAACATATCAAATCTAACATCCTTTTTGCTTCTATGTTATTGTTCAAGAAGAACCATATGGATTTTTATAAGTGTCATTTTACTTACAAAATTAGGAGATTAATGAGAATATATTTTTCATAAGTTATTAACAGCATTTATGCGCGGTACTAGCTCTTCTTTTAAATTGTGGACGACGTGAGGTAAGTCCGATACTAAAAGTACATACAATAAAAAGTTATTGCGTTTAAAATGGTGAATTTTAACTATAAAATATTGCTGTGATACAAAACCAAGAAAGGACATATGAACTTTCCTGTTAAATTATAATATAAACCAAATGGCTAATGGTAGGAAGACCTCTTTAACTCGAGCCGCACGACCATCAACACGGGTGGACATATTAGTTACAAGGTGGTCTCATCTTTTTTAGTATCAACTCGGGTGGACATATTAGTTACGATGTGGTCTCATCTTTTTTAGCATAAAATTAAATTATTGATCTCCGGAGCTTCTTAAAGTCGATTTGGAATCACCTCCAAATTTTAAAATTCATCGTTGCAATGGTTTTTTTCATCAAAAAATTATTACCTATACTTTTATTTTTATTTTTCAGTGTCGTAAATGGCCAATTGAGTCAATGGCACAAGTTACGCGCATATTGGAGGCCCAAACTATACATACACCATCTGTCCACAAAGATTAAGAAAAAAATAAAATTTCTCCCACAAATTTTTGTCCTCTTATGGTCTCTAAAAATCATGAGAAGATAAATTTAGTATTCTATTCAATTTTGCAATAATTAGACAATCCCAAAATAGATATGGAAAAATTTTCTTTGACGACCAAATTAAACATAGGGCAGAGGTGGTAGTATTTAAGTCATCGCGCCAAGTTAACTCTAGTGCATAATCTTGTTCCTGTCCTTGAATTGCTTATAATTAAAACACCATAATGCCTATTTTTCTATAAGCACCAGTAATGAATATGTTCATTTTTACTCTTTTTTTTTTTTGTAATGTAGGAAATTCGTGCAGCCAAACACATAGTTCCAGATTTTAAAAATTGATACAGACGCAGAGTAGAAAACAGGAAAAGAGAAACGTAAATATTGGAGAAATGGAAAACAAAATTATATATCATCGAGTAAATAATATCTGACTCGAAAAACAGTAATCTACATTAAAAACATGTAATTGCAAATATGGATATAAAATTTACAGCAAAACAAATGTAAAATATTGTACGCATTTGAACTCAAAGAAGATGTGATATGATTGGCAATTATTAAAAGACGCAATCTCCCACTTCATATGTTGCCACTTCTTCCTTTTTCACAACTTTTCTCCCAAACCACCAAAAACGAAACACCGCAGAAAGAAGTTGAAAATTTCTAGAGGTTCGTTTCTGAACCCATAAACAAAAACAAAACAAAATCGGAAAGCAAGACAATTGCAAAGGTTTGAGAATTGTGCGGACGCAAGGCAAAGGGACAACAATCTTTCAAATGGTACACAATGCCACCATTATTGTTTAGTTCTGCAACTTAATTGGGGTGACAATCAACGGCATACACACTGTGAAATAGGAATTTCAACCGCCACATACAAAAACTACATCAACGCAAGTGGTAACTTATCTATGTTTTCTATATCCTTCAACTCCGAAAAGGTCGTTTAATTGTCACTTCTTAAATCATTGAGAAAAACCATTAATCCAAAAATGGACTGATACACTGAACACTGATATACCCACAAGGCAAAAATGAAAAACTCATCAGAAACACCGACGAGGCAAGAGGATAGATTAAAAATAAAGGAAGAAAATCTCAGCTTCTAAGATAAATCGATGAAAAAGAAGGGAAAAGAGGGTGCATCAACAGATTGTTGGCACCAAAGGATTCAGTTGCATGCAGAAAAGATCACCTAGTGCTCGGCGAACGTCCATCTGAAAAACAAAGAACGTGTATGAAGAGAAGACAAGAAATAGAGGAACAAGGATGATTCAAAGTACGAACAGACACTACAATTATGAACAAAATTGTTATCTTTTACTTTTTTAAATGGAAATTATTTAGGGACAAAAGTCATTCATTCTATAACAGAAGATAAAGGACATTATTTCAGTTTCTACTTTGCAGTTTGAACCAGTTCAATTTCCATGCAAATCACACTTCATGTTCCTAGCAAGTTTATCCCAATCCCTCGCCTTTCCAATTTCCAACAAACAACCCCGAATAAGAAAAAAATATGAAGGAACTCCTTGTTCAGCTCATTTTTTCATTATGCTTTGAAGTAAACCAAAAGCATATGCAAACCACACAATAAAGAAAAGAGCAAGAAACCAAAAAGAAGCTTGTGTTGAAGGAAAAAAAGAAAAGGCCAACTAATTTAATCCAGAGGAGCTTACACATGTGAAGAAATAGGATTCGGTTCAGATAAAGTGAAAAAAAGTAATCTGGATCCCCCTTCCATTTCTTTTCTTTTTATAAATTCAGATCCTTTTTCTTCACTCCTACGGACAGACTATTTACAACAAGTGTAACTTATGAATGCAGCACACAGTTCATATGAAGAATACATATGATTCATCCATAGCACAAAGCAAGACTACCCCTTTGTCCCCTTCTTGCCGTATTTGAGTTTTCCCAGCCATGTCTCCGTTGGAGTAGGTTAGACTTCTAGGTTCTAACTATTCTAAAAACAGCCCAACAATTAGAACAAAGAATAAAGAGAGTGAACTAGTTTCTTAGCTTCACCTATCATAAGGTGATAGAACTTCGATTGTATAAAATAAAATACCACTTATAAAAAAAAATTAGTGATACATGCAACCATCATTACAAACTGTCTCATGACTCATAGTAAATAACCAAAATCTTGCTATTGATTTGTATCTAAGAAACTAAGATGCTTAATTCGATGTTGATAGCATTACCATACAAATCAACCAGAATACCTCACCATTTTTTTCATTCCATAACCCTTTGGTCTAGCAGCAACATATGCATTTAACTAATAGTAATTGGAGATTACCTGGTCGCAGCATACGAGTTTAGTGATGAAAGGATAGAATTGTCTCAGGTGTTTCCGGAATATCTGGCTGTTCATAAAGCACATCCCTTTTAACACCTGAAAGATCAAATCTTTATTACAACTTAAATAGAGCCAAACTGTAAAAGGCAAAATAAATATTAACAGTAATATACTTTGTTAGAGAGTGAAGGTACACATCTGAGAGGATGGAATTTAAAGAAATAGGAGTAAATAAACCAAAGAAACTAAACCACAACTGTGCCAAAGTTTGCCGGTTAGGGGAGAGAGAGAGAGAGAGAGAGAGAGGGATCTGTTGACCAATTTCTAGTCTCCAAGTCAAAAACCAAAATTTTACACCTATGCCTACAACAATTGCTAGTAAGGAGGGAACCAACCTTAACTTGCAAAATTTGTGTGACTAGCAGAAATCAAATTTAGAATTGGAAGGCATTGATCTAACAATGTTGAGATACAAGCAAAGAGTGCCAGAATCAATATTAAGTACCTTAACTATGATAGGAGAACGTAATTCTAAGATTTGATGAATTTCCATAGTAGTCGTTTCCCCCATAGTGGACTGAAAATCAGATGCATCTCTGAGAACCAGTTCACAAAATGATACCAGCTTCTCTTCTGCTATCATTTCAATTTTCTCCCCAGTGCTATGATGTTCACTGGGGCTTGAAGCACTTTCTGTATTAGAATCTGCTGTTGAAGTTGTCTTCTGTAATACATCCAAATAAATACAAGTTCCAGTTAACTCCTGGCGGAGAAGATTCAAAGGTGGCCTGTCCAATGTTAAAACCAGACAAAAGTTTAAGAACTTCAGTAAGGACACCAAATTAAATAAGAAGGAAATCAGAAGAAATTATCCCACAGATATCACTTGAGTACCTTTCATCACGTCCTTGATGCATCCGCAATCTAAGGTTGGTAAACGAATTGTAAGATGCAGCAAACTCTAAAACAGAGAACAAAATATCCATAATGATGATCTTTTGCAACGCCTTCAACTTGTTCCAGTATTTCTTCTGCATGGTAAATTGTGTCAATTCTTGAGAAAGTGGAAAAGCAATCCCACAATTTTTTTCCCATATTTTATTATTCATTTCAAGAGAACACCAAATCACTAACGAAGAGCTCACAACCCCTTTCCATCTCTCAACTACACGCATAACAACCATACGCATAACAACCATAAAAGCTTTCTCTCTCTAAAGAGCTAAAAATGGCAACAGAATGTCTCTGTTTCTCTTAAAGAACACCAAACAACCGTGACATCAAAAACAAAATATGATCATAGAAGAGCTCTCTTTCTCTATCAAAATCTGACTATAGAAGCTCACTCTCTAAGTATCAACTTACGCGACCGTACACACCTGAAGTGTTGTTGCAAAGGGGATGGAAAGCAGTTGAACACAGAGAATGCACTTTCGTAATTGGTACTATTACCATCTTAGTGGTGCAATTCAGCTACATGAAACACTTACAGTGTACTAGTACAGATGCGCACCATGAAGAAAGAAATATATGGGACTAACTTCAAATTCAATTTTGACAGGTTTAACTCCTACACTAGTTCACATGAAGCAGGAGCAGACAATATTTCAAAATTGTTAGATAGAGAATGCTGCCAAAATGTGAATTTAATTTATAATTTCATGTGTAAAATTGTTATATTTGAGGTATAAAATTTGCCCATATGTCCCAATATGCTTAATGTTTCTTGCTCAGGTTGCTCCGAGGTCAACAAGAACAACAAAATATTTTAATTTTAAAATTTTAAAAATGATTCATTAATACCAAATATAAATGCCTAGTTGCCTTTATTCTAAATTGTGAGCTGTATTGTAACTCTCTAGTCCCTGGATTTGGACCCATATTTTACAAACTCACCTCTCCAGCCAATAAATTTGTGGATTTAGATACAGAGGACTGCATATTTCCATTAAAGTATCCAATCTGCTAATTTAGTACAGGAGCAACTCTCCTTAGTGGCATTTTGCGAGACCTAGCAACTACATAACATTATTGATAAAAGCCTCAAAATAAAAGTTCATGGTAACAAAATCCTGCCATGAAAGGAAAGCCTGGAAAACAACTTAAGTGAATTTGATATATCAGATTCTGACACAAGAAAAAACAACATGATTTTGGGAAACTTCAGTAACGAAAAGTTATGATGCATAAAAAAATTGAAATGGGGAGAAAAGACACTGCCGAAGATGAAGAAACAAAAAAAGTAAATTAGTACCTGAATACTATCAATTGCACTTAAAAGTAGCAACTGAGTGATGCATTTGCTCCTGATTGTTGCCTGTAACGGACTTTCATCCTCCTCATTTGCATCGGACTCAACAGCATCGGCAAACTAAAGTAACATCAGAGGAAGAAAAATATAAGGGAGAAGCGGCATGTACTCCAATTTGTCCAAAAACACTGTTGGTTTCCAATCAAAGGTGCAACCAAGATATGACCCAATAACATAATAACAAATTTGCAACATGCCATAAACATAAAACATCTAATGTAAAAAATGACATCAGGAAATGAGCAAGACTTCTGAAGGAAGTGAAAAGATTAATGGAAATCACATTTACAATCAATGAGATTCTAATGAAAAGGGAAGAGGCATAAAGAATTTCGGAACACAAAGATATAGCCCACATAAAAGTGAACACACAAAAATAAATGTCTAGCACCTTTGCCTCAGGTTGGGGTGGGTGTGATCTTCTTAGATACAGAGGCTAAGTCATGATGGCAAAGAACGATCACAAACCAGGTAGGTCAGACTTTAATACAGGAGTTTAGTGATTTGTTTTGTCCTTCCTTCCTTTCTACTATTTGTTTCCACATCTTAAAATGAGGGTTCTATAAGAGCACTGAGCACACATATCAGCCTATATAACATTCTCTACGTCTATAACTTTTATGTACAATGAAAAAATTGACGCCTCAACAGCACATATAGTAAATTCTAAAATAAATTGTCTAGCTCTCTAAAGAATTTTGATTTCCGACACTTTTCTATAGTTTCTTTAGCACATTTTAAATTTATTTGCCCTTCTCTCTACTCATAGCAATACCCGCTTCTTTTTACATTTCCTCTTCATTTCATGCTTCATCATCTCTCTCTCTGTGTCTATCTGAAATAGATATATGGAGAGCTCTCTCATGTACTTGCCTCTCCATGAATATATACCCTTCAATGATCTTCCCCACCCTCTCATACTCACATCCTAGGCCGGTTTTAGATCGTCCCTCCTCTTTAACCTCCCGATTCCAATGGGATGAAATCCATCTCCCTCCAAAATGCAAGGGAAAAAAAAAAAGAGCATTGCTATGAAACTTCTATACTTTCAATCGGTAGATTTCTAGGAAGCACCGACTCTTCAAATTAGGTGTCGTATGCAAGTCGGACTCTTTGGGGACACGGACACGCCAGGGACACAATGGTAAATGTACGGTATACGCTACGTGGCGTGTTCTAAATGAAGAATATATTTTTTAATTTTGGACATGCCGGGGACCCTTATGGGGACACGTTGAGGATCAATTCGTAACGTTTTAAATTGGGGATCAATTTGTAATAGTTAAAAAGTAGAGATATATATGAACAAAATAGAAAATTCCCAAAGTCTTACTGCACAATATTTATTCTGGGTCCAGAAGCTACCATGATAGCTCCTCTCTCTAATGCGAAAGCTATGATGATAGCTACTCGTACTTAGTCTTATGGTTTGCTATTTTGGCTGTTGTAATATAACTTAATAGTCGTCTAGTACTTTGGCATGACATGTTTTAAGGCTTTTTGATAGTTGCCTAGTTGGTAATTATTAGTTTAGTTTATATCATATGAGACTCTGATATATAATGAAATTGTTTTGCTATTGTGTAATGACCTTTGAACCCACATCAATGCAATGGATCCTTTTGAGTATTTTTTTATTACACATTTTTGTTGATTTCAAATACTATACACTTGTACAAAAAATTTAAAAACAAATTTTTGCCAAGTCCCTGTCGCTTCTGTATCTCACAATTTATAGAAGTTGCCAAATCTACATTAGTATCCGTATCTGCACCCTCATCCGAGTACATGCTTCTTAGGCCATCACTGCCACTTATTGTTTAGCTTAAATGGCAAAAATGGCTTCACATCACAAAGGTTTCATGGAAAGAAGCATGGACCTCAGATGATTAACACGCACTTTTAGCTATTTATTAGTTTACAAATTTTTGGGACCTAAATACAAAAGAAGCATTTGAAATTGTATCATCGTATAATTTTTGAAGAGAGAATTATTCTAGCACGTTGGACCTGAATCTCGACCAAATTATTTTGTTATTTAAAAGAATTAATTTTCTTAAGTTTTTAGTTTTATCAATGTGATTCGACACGGAATCATTATCAGACCAGGTTTGCCCCATGTCTTGTCAATGAGCTTTTCTGCCATCTAAATTTCAAAATATGTCTTTATGCGTGGTACAACTACCCACATCTAACTCTAATCTACTGCCTCCTCCAATAAAGGGAACCAGGACGGATCTGAAGCCTTACATGGCTTGCTGCCCATGTTTAAAAGTGTAAATTTTTGTATAAACCCTGAAAGTGAAAATTATTTTTTCTCATATTCTGAATTGGTTTTCTTGTGGTATTTTAGTCTTCAATTTATGAAGTTTAACAATGTTTTAAGCATATGCATTGGGATATGCTAATGTGTTGCGGCTTTGGCCACATTTGCTTTTGCAAGAGCAAATATGCATGTCACATAATTTGCACTCCTACAATATCATTTTTCCAGAATCCTATTGGAGAATTTGGTTTCCATCGTCTTTAATTGTGGAAAAATGCTTCGATTACCCCATCTAATATAAAGAAAGCTTATTTTACAGAAAAAAGTCAGTTATCGGTGATCTTATGTCTAGCATGTGAAAATGACCAGGATTGCATTCCAGATAATGTTACAGAGCTGATCCAGTTGCACCAGCTCAATGTTTTCATCACCAAAGTAAGTATTCCTAACTACTCTATAGTATGTAGGGCAGTCTTTGTCGAAGCAGAGGCACAAATTGTTTTATCTTTCAATCCATTTGTTTTAGGTTTGCAAATTCGCTCCGTTAACAAAAGAAGCGTGGGGAGAACAATGCAAATTATGGCCAACTTCATATCATCCACCAACTTAGTATGCACCACTCTATCATGCTGTCGCTGCTTTTCAGTTCCAAGTTTTTAATTACATTATGAACTAACCTTCATTTTTATTACCATTAGAGTGCTGCAAAGTTTGATGCATCATTACTTTTTGTTTCTATCCGATGAGTGACACAACCTGGAGTTGTTGCATTTGTTAGGCTTATTGGTGTGTTTGAATTCGAAATAGGATTTTTATTTACTGTCTTCTCTTGATTATTGGCGTCCTATAGATCTTTTGTGGTTATTGCTGTGCTTAGGAGCTTTCTCCATATTGAATTTTTGAGAGAAGTGTTGACACTACTCTTATAGCATGGATTCCGTGAGAGAAAGGGGTCACGAATGTGAAAGAGTTCCGGCCTATGAATTGTTTTGGTTGTGTATACTGCATTTTGGAATAACGTTCTCTAATAAGAATGAGTAGAGAAAAGAGTGTGACGCAGTTTTTAAAATCTGGCATTTAAGATTTGATGGTGAAATTTTTATTGGAGGAAAATTGGTGCTGATTTGGCCCCTGTTTGGTTAGCTGTTCGTTTTCAGCTTTTAAAATCTGGAATTTAAGATTTTTTTCATAGCTTAGCTTTTTGTGTGCAAACCTTTTTGGTGCAAGTTTCCGAAAAATAGTTTTTGAGCTATAAAAACTCAAAATAATATTTGTAAAAATTCAGACATAAGGCAATGACTATCTTGAACAATTTATGTTTTTGAATTCTCTTATTTCATATATAATAAATACAAATATGTTGATAGTTTTACAACATTAATAATTTTTACAATACTAAGTTGAAGCAACATAAAAGATTAATCGATTATATACTAGATTTACTTCACCACATTCTCTTTCTCCTTCCATAAATCATTTCAGTTAGTTGTAACTTGTCTACTTTCATATGCTTGGATAATAAAATTGAAAGATGCACACTTTATACACACATTTGTTCCGTAAGATATTAGTTTTCGTAGTTTACACATTTATATGTAAAATAGCTAAATTTTATGAATTGTGACATTTGAATTTAGCGAATGAAAGAATAATATTCGAAGAGCGTTAAGAATAAATGATTGATAAATTTTAGTTTTGAATATAGAAGTAAAATTAAAAAATATGATTTATTGTAATTTAAATTTTTTGATATGCTCTGATATAGAAAAAGTAAATTATAAATAGACATTGAGAAAGAGAGTTCAAACCTACTTGTATTTGAAAATATTGTCCCTTTTTACTTTACAACTTGTGTTTAAAAAACTGAAAAGCTAGAAAATTGAGTTGTTAGAATTACTCTTCAAAAAATTCTCAGCTTTTGAAAGTGGAGTCTGGAAATTGGGTACCAAATCAGTGTTCAGCTTTTAAATACTGATCTGGATTTGAAGTGCTAACCAAATGCAGTTCTTTATAGATTTTTTTGGGTAAATTAGTTCTTTCTAGTTAGCCCACTTATTTCCGGTCTTTGATGGCCATTCTACTTGGGGGTGCTAAAAGACTTTAGAAATTCACATGGAACTTCCTATGGGGCAGCATACTGGAGAATTACAGATTTTGCCTGGTGAGGACTTTTAAGGAGGTCATTGCAGGAGGGCTTGAGTTGGTTAGGATTGTATTTTTTGTGGGGATCTTTTGCTTTTCCCCAAGTATCATGACTTTTTTATGTATTTGGAAGTTTAGGTTTTTGTTTTGGGTTGATATTGAGTGTGCCCTCTGGGCTATGATATTACTGATTCTCTTGGAAAGATTTGAATTTCCTGATAATTTAATGGTAGTTTTCTTAATAATCCCCACTTGAAGATAAAGTTAACTGGGGTTAGGCGTGCTCTATTTTACTAGTGTACGCAATCAAAGGAGGAGTGGTTACTTTATAATAGGTTGGTGTTTCATATGTAAAGCGAGTGGCATATTACGCTCATGTCTAAACTAATGTTTCTTCTGAGAAGTATGGATTACGTTATCTTTATTTAGTGCGAGTTTCATTTCTGTGTCTTCCTAGTTTTTGAAGGATTCCTTATTTTAGTCTCGTGGAAGGAAAGGGATCCAAAGAACGCTTGTCATTTGTGAATGAAGTCCATTGACAAATGCTACACAGACCTTTTATTCTTTTGATTTTGAACTGCTTCCTTGCAAGCATTTGCCTGTTTTTATTTTGTTTCCTTTGGATATGACGACTTCTTTGCTACCTGTTATTGTTGTCTTTTATGTTCTATCTGAAAATTAATTGCGTAGATCGGCTGTAGTTCCTGTGTTCTCAACATAAATGTTCTTGTATGACAACTTCGTTTTGGACCGAAATGAATGATTCTCTCATGAAAAAATATATTATGTAAGCCCATGGTTTTATAAGTGAATTGTCTGTAAGTTGGCTGTCATTTTACTCCAATTGCAGCAACATTGATGGCATTACTGGATTCAGTGAGGTCGATTCTCAATCTGTTCACTTCTTCATGAATTTTGCTGTTCATATGGCAAAATTTTGTGAACGCCAGGTAGCATTTCTATTGCTATGCCAAAATTTATGTTTATTTCATCCAATAAAGGTTGTAGTTTTCTTCTAATTACACACATTGTCCAGAGCACAGCCAGAACTAAATTGTTCCAAGCTGAATCAGAGTTCTGCTTAAACGAATTTCATCTTCATGGTATTACATTGTCATTTCAAACCCATGATATCAAAGGCTTATCACACTGCACGTATTAATGTCAAATTATGGTATTCATGGATGATACGCATAGATTTAATTTTAGCTAACCTTAATAGGGTCTGATCTGGACAACAGGATTTGGATCAAGGACATGCAAAAACTATGCTAGTGTTTGGAATTAGGGGTTTGACATAGAGGTTGGGATATTTTATGGAGATGCTAAAATTTTACAATACCAATAAATTCATGATGTGATTTGAGATGCCTATGACATGAGGATTTTAATTCATGGTATTGCACTAGTCATTTCAAATCCATGATGTCAAAGGCTTCCCGCAACGCAAGTATGAATTTCGAAATAGGTTCCTCATGGGTGTACCTACAAAAATACAAAAAAAAATCCAAATCTCAATGGCTTTCAGCAATTCTTAATAGGTCTGAGCCGGAGTTCTGGACAACAGGAAAATAGATGTTAATTTTAGTACAAGGAAGAAACTTTTCTCTCAAATTTTAAAAACATATTTATTGTAACAAGAAGATTCAAATTATGTTATGTCTTCAAAAAATTGTTTTCATGAATGTGATGATAAGGTTTGTTTTCCTTGCTCTTGCAGGTTGTTAATGCAGCCATAATTGTCAACCCTTCAACGAAACAGGTTATAGCTAGAGCGTGGGACAAAGTATTTTCCCAAACTACTCCAAGTGATCAGGTGAGCGTGGAAACGTGCTGCTTTAAACAGGATGAAGCATTTTCTTCTCACTCCAGGGTTTGTAACGTAGATAACCATGCAAGTTTAAATTCAAATGCTTCGTCCACTGTAGTCAGGCAGTCTTACAGCAGCGTTTCTTGTTTATCTCCTTGGAAGTGGGCTATGCAAAAGTCACCAGCTCGTTTTTGTCACCCTTTGAAACATGCTGCTATGGTAGCTATTGAAAATGCTGCAAATAGGGATCAGAACCTTTTCCCGGGTAGTGGAGCTACTGGAGATACCGTTGCAGAATTGGAGAATCTTAATACCTTTTCAACCGTGTCTCCAATAAAAAGGCAAAAGGTCAGTATTCATGTAAGAAACCTCTCAGTTTCTTTGCATTATGCTTGTTTTGTGAAAAGTGCTGATCTGTAATTTCATTCTTTGGATGACCTTGAGATATCTGAACTGAACACCAAACCTAGCAGATGTCATGTCATCATAATGACATGAGAACTCCACAAGTATACATGTACCGGGAAGGAAAAGAAAGATTTCAGAATTTAGATATGATTATGGAATTTTTACATGCTCTTTCAAGTTTCATTTTAGCTCCGGGATTCCATGTCACCAATTACCATCATGATATTGGGTATCTATGGAAGTAAATATTTTCTCCTGTAGCGCCTTGTGTGAGTATATATATATATATATTCATGTGTAATGGTACTATTAAGAAGCTTTGGTTTTTTCAGATGTGCTCTACAAATAATTTTACGGTCAGGGATCACGAATTTTGACTAAATTTTGCGTCAATTCAAAGAACTTTTTGATCTAATCTGTTCTGAACTTTTGAGTTCTGTTTTTAGGTATCAGAAATAGTTATGTGCATTGTAATACTCAATCGATACCTATGATGGACAATGCCTCACCAAATAGTATACCTTTGGTAATCAATAACGTAGTAAATGACAATGTCATTAGCGTTCTTTCTTCAGTCTCGTGCTAAAGATGTGTAAAATTGGGTGCTCTTTGGTTCCCTCTGCCCCTCAGTCTGTGACTTTGAGTTAGACATGTTTACATGTATATACTTATTTGTGTGATTTTCACTCAAGATTTCTGTTTCCACAACCACATTCCAGTACATTGTGTTAGGAATTCTTCTTCTTAACATCTTTCTAAGTGCCTGAAAGTTTAATGTTTCTCACTTCAAGTTGTGTAGTATTTACTAAATATCTGAAAATGTCTATTCAGGTTGAGGATGAAGAAAAACAGGAAACTCAACATAACGGTTTTCATTCTGCTCCACTCCGACCTTATTTATGTACAGGCTACGATATATTCATTGTTTGGGAACCTTGCACAATGTAAGTCCATTAATCTTCTTTTATAACAATACTATGGTTGTTTATCATATTTCCTTCATGCCTGCACGGATTTGTTTTTCTCCTTGTTTTGCACATTTGTATGAAATGAAATCCCAACCTTGGCAGAAGCACTTACATATATGGAAAGTTCTGAATGTTGCTGACAAAATGTTCTTCTAGGATATACATACAATGTAGGAATGCTTTCTTTAACACTATGGACGAGTCTATTTAGGCTCTTAAAGGGTCCACGACACTTTTCTAGGCTAATGCACTGCATCCTGGCCGATGGAGGAGTAATTTAAATTCACTTGTTAATGGCTCCTTCGTAGCTCGGTTGGGCTGGCCAAAATTTTAGCAAAGATGCCTGCACAGTTTACTGTACATTAGTAATTTACCTTTTCCTCATCTTTCTTGTTAACATTGTACTCTTAGTACTTCAAATAGTCTTTATATGATTTCTGTCCTCATAGTGATATCAGAGTCTCCATGCTTAACTTTCCCCCATACATACGATAAGCCAAAAATTTCAAGATAGCTTGAACAACGTTCGGTGGTGTTAGGGTGAATAGGGTTAGTCGGTGGGTTGAGAGTGGACTCATTAGAGGTTTCTGACATTGTGAAGGAAGGAAAAAATTGGCTCTGATACCAAGACAGAAATGGGATAACTTTCTAATAATTTATTTCTTCACTATAAACATATATTTATACACATACAAGGTTACCTAAAACCGTGACTAATGTGAATCAAATCACAAGCTTTAATACAAAGGAATAAACCCATTAACTAGTTTCCTAAAATAAGAAAAATAGTCAACATGCTAGCTATTCTACAGCTTTACAAGAATCATCCTAAAATAGGAAACTTCCTAAAATAGTTTGATTTTCTCCACACTCCCCCTCAAGCTGGTTTAAAAATGTCTTCCATAGCCAGCTTGCTACTCAAAAAATCAAACTGCCTTTTGTACAATCCTTTTGTAAAGATATCAACTATTTGCTCTTCGGTAGGAATATAAGTCATACAGATCAGTCCATCCTCTATCTTCTCTTT